>JAAGNO010014525.1:81811-123204 GCA_033439905.1 Ceryle rudis | reverse complement strand
ATAATAATAAATATGTAAAATAAGACCATGGTAAGGATAAAAATGCTTTCTAAAGAAGTTATCATTAATATGCAAAATATTTAGAATATTTACCATCTTAATATTAGCTTTATGCTCTTTTCTTTTACCCTCTATCTATCAGTTCTTAAGTTTTGAACATTAAATTCAGTGTTCACAAATGCAGAACACATTCTGCTCGAGTGGCAGTCTGAATCCTGTAACTGGGTGGTTTGCCTTCTTGATCACCCTTTTGCCTATGTAAAGTTCCTCCAAAGGAAGAAGGCCTGCACACATGCATACTGTCAGCCCATGGGATGCCTGCAACCCGTTCATATTCTAAACTTAGGTGTAAAAGGTTGGAGTAAAAGTCAGTCCTTTTCCAAGAGTCAGTCCTACTGCAAGACCTTCTCTTTCAGATGTTTCCCTAGCACACAATTTATGATAAATTCCATTAAAATAAGTCCTTCACAAAAAGCAACTAAACTATAGCAAATGTCTCCTATCATCCAGGTTCAGTAAGATTCTGTTTTGTCCCAGAATGCTCAAGTGACAAAATTATGAAGCTTTTAGAAAGTGTATGTATGTATATATACATATGTGTATACACATACACATTTCAGCATACAAAGAATCGGGACGAATAGGCATCACTCTTCTTTACTAGTGATACATTAGTGACATTTCTAATAATAACTATGGTTAAATGAAGACCATAGCATTTGATATGACATCCTATGACAACTGTAGTAAATAAGACAATGATGCTTATCTCGAGCTTTTTGCCTGAAGTGCAAAATTAATTAAACAATAGGAAGAATAGTTTTAATGCCTTAAAAAATCTTAAAGCTTCATAAACCTATTTCTACCAAAAATATGAAAGACACATTTCTGCTCTAGCAATTCACCCTGTGACAGCTTTAAGTTCTGGTTTTTATGTATGACATCCAAAACATGCCCAAAAAATTTCTTTTATTCTCTATAAGATGAGAAAATATATTTTATTCACAGAGTAAGCAAACCATTTTGATTAAAAAGTTTCAGAGCATTTTTATTAGCATTTCAACTATGATGTGTAAAAATAAACCAGCAAAACAACATCTTTAAGTATTGTGTCAACTGACAGGCAAATACACATTAATAGCAATCGACAAAGAATCCTTCAGCTATGATGGCACAACCTTTTGGCCTTCTCCTTTCTCAGGAAGAAGCTATCTACTTCTTACACCATCCAATTCTACATAATAGCTGTTTTCTGCTACTAGATAATTTTTGACTTCATGGATAGCAAAGCCAAATTGTATGTAGTGTGAATGGCATTCCCGTAAATTCTCCTGTTGTTTCTTACTGCTGCGAATATTTAAATAAAAAGAACATTAAAATCTGATCCATCTTCTCTTAATTTCGATTCAGATCCATAACTTTTAGCATATTCCCCAACTGATCTCTTTAAGCAATTAAGTTACACAATATCAATATGATAGAAAAACTAATATGCATCCCTGTTTTTCCTTTTATCGAATACTAGCAATTTGCTAATGTGCTGGATTGAGACCCACCCTGTCCTGAGAGAAGCAAGCAAGCAATTTGAATCCATAAGGTCTAATAAATGTCTGTAACTTTAAATATGTAACTACAGATGACATTAAATGATCTATTATAGTTGCAAAAGAATTTCAAAAAAATGTAGAGCTCTCAAACTCCTGAGTCTTTATGAAATTTACTTGTCATGGCTAAATGCCATCCCAAACCGATTATCTTCATTAACGTTTTTGTGATATATCAATATCTATGTCTCCTTTTTCAGTTCTTTATAGAAAAAATTTCAGACTAAATATTCAGAATCACAAAATTACAAATACCTGAACATCAATGAATCAAAACTGAAAATACAGTGCTTTTACCCTGGGAACTGGGGTTTTTTTAACATAAAAGATAGTACTTGAGAAGATACTTAGATATTTTAGAAGACCTTTTTACTGAGCAAGACATGTTGTGGAAAAATTTCAATCAATGTATTTCAGGTTTTATTAGACTTGTGCCTCAGTTTCCACATCCATTAAATTAAAGTGCATTTTTAGTCATAACTAGTTAGTATACTTAAAATATTTATAAGCCATAGGAGGTTATTTTGTTCATGAATTATGCACACAGTAACAGCCTGCTAGTTTGGGTAGTTTAATTTTTAGATGCAAATTTCTTGTGAGTGAACGAGGCAGTTCTCGGTTCCACTCAACCCAGCGCCTCTTTCCTTAATACTGCTGAGTTGGGGGACTGAGTAAATGGTAGATTTATTGATATGTATGTTCGTATTTAGGGAAAACAAATATTACTCAGGCTGCAGATCAGCTTCCAGATAACATGACTGTCAAGAAAATTCCCAACAGCTATCCCTCCAAGTTCTGAGACTTCCAGAACATATGTTCTCCAAGCAACCACATCACATCTAGCTGAATTAAAATTAAATCCTTCATTCCATTTTCAGTACTTCTTCCCCTATTTGTAACCTAGGTATTTCTAAAAAAAAAAAAACACAGTGAAAATTCACAGGCATAATGATAATAGTACGTTGCCCATCGTGAACATGCTTATTTATAAATAGCTGGACAGGAATAAAGAATAATGTCAGCAAGAACTGAGTTGCTCTTTAAATGAAAATAATCATCTGGCTATTTCAGTCACGCAGCTGTGTATGCAGTAGCAAGTCTCACTCCCAAATATTATCATGACTCATCTACTTTCCTTTTCAAATAGGAATGTTCTTTTCCATGTTGAAGTGCAGCGTTGATAAAATCTGCTCAAGCTGCATTGCTATGTTAACCCCCCTTTCTAGACCTGTAGATTTTAACTGCAGTTACCCATTTATATCCATAAAGTTACCCAGCATAAACACTGTGTTTACAAGGTTCCTTCACACAAACAGCAGACCTGTCAAATTCCCTACCTTTATCAATGCTAACATTTGAAATAGCATGCAAAATGGTAAGAGTATAAATAGAAAAGGTACAGCTGATTGCAGCCTGAAAGTCTCACATCTCTCTGGAAATAGAGGAGTTAATCAGCCCTGGCAGTTCAGAAAGCTTGCAGTGAAATACAGGACTGTACTGCAGATGTGTTGAGCATACAGAAGGTGTGGCCCACACTTTCTGCATGCATATTTAAATACCTAAAATTATATGGCCTCAGGTTATTATTAAAGAATAACCCCCTGAGGAAGAAGAATTAAACAGCAAAACAAGGCCTAATACATTTCTTCAAATAGAGAGCAGAGAAGAAGAGAATGAAAAGCCCGGGTTACTCACGATTCTTTTCACCTCTCCACCTTGACCCCGCTTTTATTCTAGGTGCGACGTCCGCAGCAGCAGTTATTTCTACTAGCCCGAGCAGCAGCAGCAGTGACAGCACAGCCATGCCAGGTAACAAAAAAAATCAAATCACCTCTACCTGGAGTACTGATAAAGATGAATTAGAAGACTTTCTCTAGGAGTGAACGATTGGAGCTAACAGCACTTACTCAGCAGAGGCAGAGGGAGATATAAAGTATTATTCCTACTAGGAATGTTTATTAAAAATTTCCATTGCATCAATTGTTTCTTTTATCCAGGGAATGTAAAAACAGTTGTAATGCTTCCCCTAGCCAGGAGCCTCTGGCATTCAGATGCTGGAAGAGATGCACTGGCAGCTTTCTGTGGTCCCTCAGAAGCCACCGGCTCCTCACCTGCCTCTGCCACCTCTCAGCCCTCCTCAATGTTTATCAACATTCCCCACAGCACCCTAGCAAGGGACACAGCTGGGCTGAAACCAGAGGAGTTTCTTCTCCTTCACTTGCATATTTCACTGCAGTTTCACAAAGCTTATGATAAGGAAAATTTTAATGTTAACACTCAAAACTCATTACATTTATCAACGTAATGACAAGAAGAGCACAGGTTGTAAAGCTTCCTCCCTACCCAGAAAGGGGGGCAAGGGAAGGGAGGAAAAATAACATACCTAGGACAAGAAAGGCTTAAATAAAACTTTTTTTATTATTATTATTATTTTTTTTAAGCTATTCAATAACTGTCTCTTATTCAGCTTATCTTATATTTCTAGGGAAAATAACACAAACGATGCCACCTCCCACCCAGGTTTCTGGCAGCAGATGCTGCATAAATAGAACAGTTCACCAATAGTAAGAGAAGCTCTGAGTATGTATATAATCTGTGTTACCTAATGAACCTTCACCCTGCAGCCCAGCAGCCTCTGGGCAGCCAGTACCCAGTGCAAGCAGACTCCAGTGCTTGCAGCATCACCAGCAATATTGTTGGAAGTTATTTAACCCCATATCTATCAGTGCCAGGGAGCTAGATCACAGACTTCCCTGTGGTGACTGAGACAAGGAAAAACTAACAAAAATTATCTGCTAACCCTTTCACCACAGTTATGAAATCATTCCACATGACCTGTGGAGGCTCAGGAAAGCTTCACCCGGAGAGATGAAAATCACCATAATAACATCAGAGTGCTTTTCACTCATGGTGACAGAGACTTTCAGTCTGGATTAAGTCTTCATTTATATTCAGTAAAAGAAACTGCAAAATACCTAGTTCTTTAGTATCATAAGCATCAACCTCAGGAATACTTAAAATTGTTACTTACCTATAGAACAGTAAAACTAATTTTCCTAATAGAACAGAAATGAATCAGCATTCTACAAGCTGATCTTCTGCCTCACACATTACATATTGGCTGTTGCGTAGATGCTATGGCTATAACTGAGCTGCAAAACTAAGGTGGGTTTTTTTTGAATAAAGTACCAGAATAAATTTCTAGATACAGTTTCAATTACCAAGAAAGGAGAGACAAAGTCTTTTTAGTCTTCATAATGCAGTCACTGCTTCCTCACCTCAGTGGAATTTCCCGATGAAAAGGTTTGGTTTCTTTGTGATCATTTTATTCTACAGGAGTCCTATTTATGGCCTGAAGAACAATGAAGCATCACTCCTATATGTGCCATTGGGTATTTGCCCCATAGAAAAACAACTTCTGTGGTAACATATAGCATTGAAAGAAATGCTTAGGGGTTTCAGATTGTCTTTTTTAAGCACATTCTAACTGTACACACTTCAGTATCTGAACTCACGCCCAGGAAGTGTGACAATACTCACTCTTTAAAGATGACTCATCATGTTGCTGGTTATGTAAGACATCTGTATGTACCAAATTGCTCACTGCACCAAAATACACCAAAGGAAAAAAACCTCAGCTAACACAAGGTGGTCCTTTAGGAGCATATTAGCAGTGATGTGGAAAGGTTTTAGTTTACTATGAATGCAGAAAAATTGTCTTTTCAAATGACAGCTGCAGTCTTGAGCACTGAAACCAAAATGCTTCATGATCTTGCAGTTAGCAGTGTACTGTTTAAAGGACAGAAGATAGAGATTAACAAGGACAGAGGAAAGAAAAAAAAAAAAGCAAAGTGTGGAATTCCAGAACAAGAAATGCAAATCTGAGACAAAAACGTGAGCTGCCACATAGAAGAAACCTCTGCTTTGCAGTTAATGCTTGTTATCCTTTGGTCACAGATCCAAACCTCATTGAATCTTGTACTGTGAAAATGGTGCATCAGACTGGTATTTCAGCAGATGTCTGCTGACCTCTCAAGCCACACACTTGTTTTGTCTAGTAAGCAGTCTTACACAGAGTTAATGGAAAGTTTCAGAACTGCAGTCCATATGGCTTTTTATTTTACAAGACTAATGGAAGGGTACCTTTAAAGATGCAAAATCTACATGGACAATTTTTGCACAGGCTGCATCAATTTATCCTGTCACAGGAGAAAGAGCTGTTGCCTTCAGAACAGCTACCCTGTATCCTGATGGGTGTGAAGGGATGACCAAAGCAGGATCCTGTAAGTGGCCATTTTTCTCCTAATTCACACCAAAAATGCAGTCAGACAGGGAAAACTCATCACCAAAAAAACTTTCATACAACCTTGTCTAACAGACTGCCTCCTGCACAGTGTTGCTGGTTAGCAAGATAGTGGACAATTACTGCCATAAAAGCAACGGCAGTCCACTGCCTTTCCAACTGGAGCAATAGCAAGTGAAACTGAACTTATTAAGCATTCAGAGGTGTGAAGCCCAATAAAAGGTGGCCTGTTCCTATGTGATTCAGTGTTTTATAGTTACTTTAACTAGTTTCAGTTTCTGATGTATAATTTCTGCATTTGTGAGTTCCTTAGCAATTCATAAGCTTACTCAAAAGCAATGCAATTTATTCTGCAATTAGACACATGGACACCTTTTTCAGAGATGCAGTGGACCACTTGAAGATGTTACACCAAGACTGGGTGCCTTTCTGACATAAATGCTGCAGCTCAGTCAGAAGTTAAGGACTTGAAGATAAAATTAAAAAATTAATTTATGGTCTGTGTTACACTAGTTCTATCTAGCTTTAATATACGTCATTCTCTAAAATCTTCAGACATATTTCTTTTCCCCTCAGCTTTCATTATGCCCCAGCCTTTTAATTTTTGGTTTAGCGTGTCATAGATAATAAGCACTAGCAATTTACTGCACAGTTCTTTCCTTGGGTCAGATATCTTCCACAGAGGTTTTTAACCATAAAGAGCAGAACTTTTCTAAAGTTCTCTCTCCCTTCATTAGAGACTTCACCTTTACCTTCTTCTAAAGGGTAGCAGAGCTTTCTGCAGCACTCTGGCATGGCCTTTTGGGAAGGGTTTGAAATAGTTTTCTTCTCTTCTGCACAAGGATGCTTCATTCACTGAGACATGATGAAAGCTACAGGCTCTCTTGCTGGAAGCCTGTAAGGCTGTGAGGTTAGCCCACTCATGCACAGCAGTTCTTCTCCACTCTCCTCAAACCAAAGCCACTTCCTTACAAAAGCACCTCTCTGTTGGCTCTTCTGAAGAACCCACCACTGACTGTGTTGGAAATTGATAATCTAGGAAAGACTTTTTTTTCACAGAGGTTGCGTGCTGCTGCTTTAGTGCTGAAAGAGGACAGACTGGCAAGGAAGAGCCTGCCACCACAGCACAGGTTCATGAGTCATCCTCTCCTGAAAGTCACACTAGGACTAGGTCAACTCATAAGTAAAAGCATCTGTTGATCTCTCACAGTCTTACCATGGAGGGTAATGAACGGTCCCTGATTTTAAGGTGTCTTTCTCAAGTTTGCAAAACAAAGCAGGTATCTATTTCTTCAGTATAAGCTGTACTTAAACCACTGCCACGTACAGTTCTTACATTGACTTTGATGCTGTCCTTAAACCACTGCCACGTACAGTTCTTACATTGACTTTGATGCTGTCCCCCATTTTAGAAGAAGGTCTAGAACTGATGACTATCAGAGACCCTCTGTGAGGCTGCCATATGGAGATTTTAAGGCAAAGACTTTAAGGGCAACAGTTATAGAACTCATTAAAGCTAAACATTAGCCAGCTTTTATTTTGCAGCCCTATAACCCTACCAGCTCTGGGGAGATCAGCTCAGACACAGCAATGTTGACCATGAAAACATTGCAATTCTCTGAAGCAAAGGGTGCACAAACATCATTCAGCAGTGTGTACTGAGATGAGACCTACACACCATTTCACCCCTGCCAGCTTGAGGAAATGCTAAAGTTCCCAGATCAGATTGGTAGGGAATTTTTTTTGCTTGTAGTATAGAACTATTAAATACAATAGTCAAACAAGGGATCGTGAGACTTTCCTTAGTTCACGGAGAGTGCAAAACAGGCCTTAAACAATTTTGTTGTCATTCAAATAAATAAAATTTAAAAAAAGAAAGCAAAATTTACCATTCTACTAACATACCCTTCCTTTTTTCTGTTTACTTATTGAACACCAACAGTGCACTTAGCACGGTATAATCATATAAATTGACATTACCTCTCCCCCAAAGACTCCATGGTCTAGCACAGTTATGCCTTAAAAGTCATCACTTCTATGAGAGCACATTTGTTTCTTAATTTCCTCACTTCTGAGCATTTAAATTCTCAAGCACAACATTATACATTTTGCAAGCACCTTTTAAGATCTTTGTGGTAGAGGAAAACAAATGTGTTCTGCATAAATAGATACACACATAAAAATCTTTTAAGTTCATGTACATGCATCTATATGTACATCCTCTGGTAAATAAACTCACCAACACATAAACAGAGCAAGAATTGCACAACTGAAAAAACCAAAACAGTTCTGATCTATATTATTTAATGTTGATTAAAGTTCCATTTCAGTAAATCAATCTTGGTTTGGGTCAATCAGTCTTAAATATATACTTATTTATTGTATACAATTAACATTACAGAAAGTTCCTCTTATTGAAAATTTTAAGAGATTACCTGGTTTTTGAAGGGAAAAATTAGAATTTTTCTTACATATGTGCCTTATCAATTTTCCAAATATCCTTATGCCTTCAAGGTAACACTGAATTTTTTTTTTTTTTTTTTTTTTTGAAGTGTGAGGGTCTGTGGCTATCAGCTATAAAAAAGACTTCAAAACACAAACTGAGATCAAAGAATATTACCAGACTTATTTTTTCCATCTAGTTGTAGAAGTACAGGCATTATTCAAAGTCTCTGAAGCTAAGTCAGAAACTACTGTGCTGACAAAATACTACTCTGTGCAGCCACAAATATTTCTACACAATACAAAATTACTTCTCTAAAAGCAAAAAGTATCATCAGACTCTGAATCCCAACATGCCACTAGTAAAGAAAGCAAGACTTTCAAAACAGCATCACATCGTTACATCCCTTCTTAGCTCTGGCACTGTATCAGCAAAAAGACCTGAGTCTATCTCAAGACCTCTCCTTGATTCTTGCAACATGGCATTTCAGTCTTTTAAAGGCACCGTCTCTTACTGTTTTGACCCCAAAAGAGCAGCCATAGCATGCCTTTTTATAATGATTATTTAGGATTTCTATGTGTGACTGTACACCTAATAAAGCTGCAGTTATATGATAACATAGCCAGTGGTTTTTGTTAGCATAAATGAGAAGCAATATGAGACTACCTCAAGAACGTTTCCCAGATCAAGTTGAAAGTAAAATTTTTTAAGATAATGTTGAAGCTTTAAACACCAAACTTAAGGATTAGACATGTCCAAACACATTTAATGTATGCAAGTCATTTATCATTATCTGCTCTAACAAACTAGCAATTTTTATCCTATGAATTCAGGCAAATGTAGGAGTGTTTACCGAGTGATGGAGAATTATATGGAAATATTCAGACAAAAATAAACACAAGAGAACTAAAATGAATATTGTTTAATGTAAAAATATGCCAACCTACTCAGCTCTGAAAATAAACTGCTAAACTGTGGTTGCTTTTTTTTTTTTTTTAAAAAAAAAAAAGATTGTTAGGCTAATCTGTCAGGCCTAATTTGCATCTCTATATTTAGTTTTTCACACAGATTTAAAATATAATGTCAGTGGGTTTCAAGAAAGCAGTAAGAGAAGATATGGACGTTTTATGATTTTAAGATCAAAGACAAAGCCTGTCACGCTTTTTCTTTACTATTTATGCTTTTAAAGTTTATTCCCTTTTTTCTAATTGCTCTTTATTGAAATCTTATTTTCCTTTCTGCCTAGCTCTGTCTTCTTCATTGTCCATCTCATTGTAGTCATCTCTTTTTTTTCAGTATAACCTCTACTTCTCATTCATCACTTCCTTCTTCTGCATCTTCACCAAACCTTACTCAGAGATAAGATACTGCATGGAAGAGGTGTGAAAGAAAGGTAGTTGGGCTGAGAACTGTGCCAACACAAGTGAATAATGATGATGAGAAACCAAGGCAAGGGTGGCAATATCTCAGCAGCTGATTCTGAGTAGATGACATGAGATAAAAATGTGATATGCCTTGTACGTTTGCCTGGTTCAACATTTCAGCTCAAAAAGCTAGAAACTGGAACCAGCCTATAAAGTATATAAAAACTAATGAAATTTATCCCAGAAGGTGGAGCTATTCCTGGTATTCATTCTGTTCATTTACGAAAAGAAATTGCTTTCTACACATGCTTGCATGATCCTGGAATACAAAACCAACCAATTTTTCCTGGGGTGGTTGGCATGGGGAGTTACTTTGGCAGATGGGCAGAGAAGAGGAACTATGCCAAAACATATAAAAGCAGGTGTAAGTGCCTGGATGCCTTTTTTTTTTTTTTTTTTTTGCATCTTCCAACACTATTTCAACCTAAATTGCAATGCAGTCAAGGCATTATACTATCTTTATCCAAGTGGGTTAGGGCATTTCCTCTGCAGTGTTTCAATACTGATCTTCAGAACAAGAATGAAGGTCAATGTCTCTCGGTTTAATATAAAAAAAAAAAAAATCCCAGTTGAAGGACAACTTTTAACAGGAAATTGCTTTGGTGTTAATGACTTGACTTTAAAACAAAAACAAAAAGCAAACCAACCAACCAAAAAAATCACCACTGTTTTTTGGTTTTCCATTTTTTCTGGGGAAACTTAATTCTTCAATGTTGAATTGTGTTATTAGGAGACTAAGTACCTTATAATCATTTTAGCAGAGATATGGCTTGTGCCCCAAATGGTGCAAACAATTCACTGACTGTAGCAGAACTATAGCAAACTGTGAGCATCTGGTCTCCTTTTCTTTGATCAACATTTTCAAAGGCTACTTGAGAAAGATGGATGCTCACTCCTATTAAGAGAACAATGGAAACTGGGTTTCCATGTATCCAGAGAGAAGGCAGTAATATAATTTTCAGCAGTCAATGGAAGTTAGTAGTCTGACTTCTATTTGTGCCTTTGAAAATCTCCCCAGTGAGATTCTTTGGGTGAATTAGAGCTATGGGGTAATCTGCTAAATTGGAACAGAATCAATAAACTAAATGAAAACATTTACCTTAAACTCTAATTTAAACCCTGAGCTGATGGAATTAAAAATGTATCCATAATAGATGTTTGGAAAAAAAATAGTCTCCCCACTAGCTGACATGTCATAAAGAGCATGGGGCTAAAATTACCACCTAAAATCTCATGCCAACTCTACATTCAAGTGAAATATAATACAAATATGTTTTTTGATGGGTTGGAATATAGAAATACTCAGAACATAGGTCACTGTGTCTGACTTTTATTTATATATTAAACCACAAAATACTTTCTTAGCTCATTCAGAGCAGCATTTCACTTTGTTTCATGTTGTGCTACCATACACAGATATGTTAATAGATACCGGCCCAATGACAAAAGATGTGTTTTTAATAAATTCCACCATTCCACTAGAAAATCACCAGTATAATATATTTGTGTTTAGAATTATGTCATAATAACTAAAACACAGGATAATACACATTCCTAAATATATGAACTACATGAAATTAATAATTTCAGCAATAAAATCAATACTTTTCTCATAGTATTTAGTAATTGCTTCCAATATAATCTCTGGCTCAATTAGTGCACAGAAGCTTTTGTCATCTGTTCGAATAAAATTCCTATTTATTTCCTATGTAAGGCTTGCTTAATATTTGGGTCCATGTTACCATTTCTGTCTATTATAAAGAGAAGCTTTATTTTGGGAAATCATTAAAAATATGCATGTCAAATAATCAGGAAATAGCTGGAAACATCCAAGTGACTATTTTAAAGATTATCAAATCACATTTTGGAGGCATTCAATCCTGACCATTTTCCATTTATAAAGACATGAAACACCTATAAATTGCAAATGCACCTTTCAATTTTTGGTAGCATTTTGTTATAGGAATAAAAAAAATTTGTATTTAAGTGAAAAATGAGGTTTTAACAAAAACAGTGTGGATATGATAATAAATTTCTCCTTACTAATACCAGAGTGAAACATGGCTAAATTATGCTATGGAAAAGATGAATTTTTGAGAGGCAGAACTGTGTCATAACATAAATTACCATCAGACTTTTTTTTTTTTTTTTACAGATAAATTAGCTATATGATGTATAACACAAAAATAACTAATAATCATCAAAATAAAATGAAAATGATTCAACATTAGTAAGATAATTATCCTACTGTCTCATAAGACTGGAATGATGAGTATCACCTTCTAGAGTTATCAGTTTAAGTCCCTGTGTATTGAAAAGGAATGTACCCTGAATGCTGTAAAATGGATTCAGTGCCTGCAGGTGTGGCTTCTCACAGAAAACACAGTTTTCCTCTATTTATTAAGTCTAGTCTATTCTTTTTTTTTCCTGATTGTTTGATTTTCCATGTTAGCTAAGTTAACACGTTGGCTTCTCACTTACACGTGGACTTATTGTCTGATACATTTCACAGATATCTGTCCTGTTGGCAGCTATTCTAGGTGCATTCAGAGCTATTTTAAAGATGAGAGCTGTTAACATGACTTTCTCAGGCCAGTTAAGACAGTAGTTTCAAATTTACAAGAGTCTGTAAAACCTCCATTTAAAAAAAATCAAAACGACTCCTTTTTTTCTATTTTAATCAAATCTTAAAAATATTAGCAATCGCAGAAATGCTGTTGGCTTTCCAGATAAAAGACTATTTTTTTAAATATAAAAATCATATTACTATAAAGGATTACATAAAACCAAAGTATAGTTGCATATGTTATGGTACGCCGTATGACAGCCTGTCCGTGCCTTGCAAAGAAAGCACTACAGTCTTTTCAAACTGAAGGCTTGACATGAGCAAAAATAAAGACCACAAGTGCCACAAAAAGGGTGAGTAAGTGCATAGTGTGAGTGGCAGTCCTTGGGATGGGTATGCACCTGTGCAGGCTCCAGGCTAACACGGTGGCAGAGGATGGTCTGATGGAAGCTCATACTAGAAAAAGCCTGAATATGCTTTTTTTTGTGGGGCCCTGGAAGTCAGCAAAAGCATTCCTGGCTGTCTCTCACTCTGCATTTCCTTGTCTCAGTTGCAGACTGCTGCAGTTTGGCTCAAAATATCTAAAACAAACCCAGAGGGCTGGCTCAAGGTTATTAGTTTGGATTTTAGATACACTCAACATACATTGTGTAAATGAATCTAAGCCTTACTATACAGAAACACATTTAACATTCACATTGGTTTGGGAGTGATCCTCTGCCTGTAAAAGTGTTTTTTCTCCCACCATCTTCCAAGATCTAACATCAGCTTTTACTATGCAGTAGAATTTTATTAATTTATTAAAGTTCAGGGGAAAAAAAAAAAAAAAAAAAAAAAAAAAAAAAAAAAAAAAAAAAAAAAAAAAGTCAAAGAGAAGCTACAGTCTGCTCTGATGTACACAAATTCCACAGAAATCAAAAGCATTTGGTTCACAAACCTCAGGGGAGATTTTGATCCCCTGTAAGTCTGGAAACAAGGAGAGAACCCTGTAAGAACATCATTGAGCTCTTCCCTTGACCGCCTTTGCTTTCATTCCCTCATCTTCCTTCTCGTTTTCTCCTCCTACTCTCAATCCTATACACTTCTTCACATAGTACATGTGTAACAGGACAGCTCTGACAAGTCATAATTCAGTTTGTTTAAATAATTTATTTATTTAACAGAAGGTTGACTGGTTTATCAGACTACACATTTAGAAGATCTTGTTACAGAAAGAGGTGTCCTCCATTGAATTAAAAAACCTGTCCTCTTCATTCTAAGTTTCTAGGAATTCTTTAATAATTTATTCTTTCCCTCTCTTTAGAGCAGCTCAAGTCTTTTTCATGGTTAAATAGATATTCTTACATATATACATATGCAATATCTATTAGGATAGGTATTTGCTATTTCTTTATAGCAATGAAACAGATGGAGAATAAAATGAAGCAAATACCTAACATCTTGTTTTGTAAGGTGATAGCTTCTCCTATAACTAGCTGCTACACTTTGTAGCAGGCATTGTAAGGCCACCTGTGGAACCATTACCATTTATCTGCAATTTAGCCTTAACACTACATGACATAATTCTCTTCTTACAATGTATGTTGGCTATTTCACTCTGTGAGGTCCATTTACTGAATCTAAAGTGTTAGCACGCAGCAAAACTGTGCCATGTATACACAGAAATCCCTAGAGTAACTTCATATTTGTAATCCACGTTGCTGCTTGATTTATTTTGAATTAATTTTAAATTCACGAGTCCAAGATGTAATTGCTTCATGTATTATCATGCTTACTGTGCTCATTATGTAATGTAATGTGGACTAGAAACTAGGAACGATAACTCGCTATGACATAGTTTAGAAAAGTATAACAAAGAAAAAGGCGGGGAAAAATCCCATCAAACAAAGCAACAAAACACATGAAAGGAGGAGGAAGAAGGAACTCAGTTTTTCTCAAAATCAGCAGGTGTTATAACTAAAGAACAACTTAGTACTTAACAGAGTAATGAAACAGTGTGTTAAATTGGCAGGGAAACACCTGAACTTTATTTCATGACTAAATCAAGCTCATCATATTGGCTTTTTTAAGTTTACACCAAAGAAAGTCTGGAAAGCATTCGGTTTTGAAAACTGTTGTTTAAAACACCTTTTTATGTTTTGTTTAATAAAATTAAGATTGTAGATGTCACTGTATCAACTGTAGTTAATTCATATACAAGTAATCATAAATGGCATTAATACATCCAGATTAATTAACAATTTTAGTGTGAAGAAAACCCAATTTTCATTGGTATGGATTTAAATAATCAAACAAATCTACGAACATTTGGACCAAAAGTATGTAGACAGCTGAAATGAAGGTTACAAGAAGTGACTGTAGACATTATGAAGATTGCTACTCAACATGAATCATTTTTCCACACTACAACGCTGAGATTTGAAAGGCTTACCTTCTAAATCCTGCTATCAAATACAGACTTGGCTCTGAGTTCAGACTCCAAAGGTGATGATTCACCACACTTATAAAAATTCCTTTGATCCACAGGAACGGTTTGGTTTTTTTCTTGTGCAACACAGAACAATTGATTAATTAGTACTTGCAAACGTATTGATTTAGACCTCTGGATAAAATTTGTTCTGGGATAGATGGATGTGCTTTTGAACTTGAACCACCATACATTGAAAAATATATAACTGGCCTTGAATTAACTTGTGAAGTTCTGCATCAGCATTTTATAATCACAGCACATATTTCATTTTTATTGGCAAACCACAACTCATTAGAATAAAAATTTAATTTATATATAGCCAAATGGTACAGTTTGTCAAATAAGAACATATGCACTTGGAAATAGTCAAGCTTTTCCAGTAATTTCAGAATTTTTCACTGTTCTTGAAAGGGAGAGGTAATGATTTTTAAATTTTCTACAATGCTTCTGAACAGCTTCAGGAGCCAAATCCTTTATTCTGTGTTTCTGTGCCAGCGGATGGTTCCTTTAAAACCACCCTCCTAGCTTTCACTATTGAAATAGTACTCCAAGCAACATTTCTGGTTCTGGTGTCAGAACATCCATATTTTCTTTATTGGTCTTTAAATCTTAAAAAAATTTCCAACTCCTTAAGAAAAAAAAAAAAAGGCACAAGAACACACTATTCTTTTGAGTACAAAGAAGACAACCATAATCATAAGACAGAATCTGAAAAGAAGATTTGAAGAGGGATTAGTGGAGAATGAAGAAAAGTTATAATATTATACATCAAAATGAAAAAGAAAAAAAAAAATACCGGTAGGGAAAAAAAAAAGAAAACAGAAAAGAAAAAAAAAAATCTATATGGCCAGATTTTTGTCATGCACTTTGCTGGAGCTGTGACGTTGATAAACTATACCAAACAGTCTTTGGCAAAAAATGGATAGGAAATGTGAGGTCTGAGAGCCAAGAAACTTAAAGTACAGTATCACAATGACTTTCTAAAACAAGTTACAGAAAATAGTGATATCCACTCCAGTGAGATCAGTTGCAGTATGCTTGCCACTCCTGTCTGAACAACTCCTCTTAATTTACAAAAAGGTTAAAAAACAGTAAGGCTAAAATCACACTATTTTTTTTTTCTCTTCATGATTGAAATACCTGAAGATTCATCTGCTCAAAAACTGCTTAGCTTTATGCATCTAATTTGCCTGAAAACAGTAAGGTAAAATGTATTGTTTAGTACTCTTTTTAAAGGAATTCTATTAAATAAAATTCTGTCAGACATTCCACACCAGAACTTGTTTCTGAAATAGTCTATATGGCTATAATAATAATAGTCTATATTTAAACACAATATAAAAGTGAAGTAATTTACAATAGTCTATTTAATGCTTGTAGCTTTGTTTACCAAGAAACTTTTAAAAGCAGTATTATTTACTCAAAACTACAACATAATTGCTTTGTTATGGGTCTTGACAAATAAAGCAGAATGCATTGCTATATATACTTTACTCACTGGACAGGAGCAAGACTACATAAAATTTATCACAGCCTTGAAAATATCTCTACTGTATATTGTACAAAATGACAGTCAGAAAGTTTCAACATAGGTCTAGTGAAGTTTTTCATCACTGAAACTATGACCTTACTCTATACTTTATTCTGAGAAATGTGTAAATAGTTTGATTGCTCATTTGTTCTTTAAAAAATGAATGTGATACACCGAATTTATTTTTATTTGTGATTTTGTCATCTCAGCTTAACTATGAAACAGGATAATTACCAGTTAGGAATTAATATATTTGCAAAGCTTGAACATTTCCTATTTTTACTCATGTAAAAGCATTATGTTCTTATACTTGGTATGTATTGAACAAAGTATGTTATTGCAGCTAACACTAATTAATACTAGTGTATCATCTACAATGCATGTCTCCAGTTTTAATTTTATTAGAATACCATATATGCTGAATAATATCACTTTATACTAATTCTATTCATGTTTGCTCCGGCCAACAGTGGAGGTTGGGTCTTCTACATCATTCTGGAGCACAGGAACACAGCAGCAAGTCTGCAATTAGCCATGGGGGCTGCTCCTAGTCTCATAAACACAAAAATAAAACCAGATGTCAGAGATCTGCAGTGGAGATTTAAGGATATCTTATGGCTCTCAGGCACATAATAAAAGTCCAATGAAATTTTTAGATGAGGTTTTAGTATTTAAATATCACAAATTGCTCACATGGAGTATTTAAAGTTGTTTCCACCTGATACAATGTCAAAAACAATTCAACCATCTTAAAAACGACGAATACTGTTCCAAGGGTTTTTTCCTCACTCTCTCTCCTCCATTCTCTCTAAATTAAGCAAAATTGGAGAGTTATAAAGTCACAATAAAACTCGAACTTCAAAGAGAATGATCCAAAAAAAGATACATCAAATTTCCACCACTATGAAACCAGGTTCAAGTTATTTTTATGTTGAATGTAATTCTGTTTAGATTCATCTAATATTCTCTTGCTTTAAAAATACTAGACAAACATTTTGTATGCAGGGTATCTACAGTCAAGATGTTGCAAAACTGAAGCCCCACACGTGAACTAGTTATGCAGCTTACAGTCACAAAAATATCCTTAGAGAATACTATGCCCTTAGAGGTAATTTAGCCGTGTGGAGGTCAATAGCAATTTTTCCATTGGCTCATGTACAATTTAGACAAAGACCTAAGAAAAAGTGTCAGTGTCTCAAAAAGACCTTTCAATCAGATGACTGGGGAAAGAAGCAAAGCACTGGTCTGATCAGAAAAGACAAATTCCAGAAAATATACATGCAATAAACTCACAGATAATGTTGAAGTGTTATCATCAAAATATGTTATAATCCTATCAAAATCTTAAAATACAATATTTATTCCCTCAAGAAAAAAAAAACAAAAAACAAAAAACAAAAAACATAAGCTTGCTTGGACAAACCTAGGCAATGTATAAAAATGAGAATAGAATCTATTAAACGTTTTAGATTGTTTTTCTTTTCTTTTAATAAAGACTGCTAGAGGTTATTGTAATTTCTAGTCAGTTTAGAAAGATCCAGCAAAGAATCTCAAGCACTTAAAGCTTGTGTGATGAAATATATAACTTAATATTTAATAATTTAGTACTCAGATTATTTTCTGTATTCTGTAAGAATCATAGCCATCTGCAAAATTATAGAAAGGATTACAGTAGATTACTAAACATGCTGAAGTAGTTTTCTCATACTTTAAATAGAACAGTCTTACAATGCTTTTTACTCATTAGCATATATGCCAAGGAAATAAGGTGCAGTTTTTTGAATATATTTGTTAGACATATTTCACTCATCCTGCTGACATGTCATCCTTCTGCAATTTTCCATGTTCCATTTACAACTGAAGACAACTTAATACTGAATTTACAACAGTATATCTAATGTCACTATTTACCAAGAAAGTTTTTAAAGCAATATTATTTACTCAAACTTCAATCTGATTTACTATTTTTTCTAAATTATTTTTTCCAGCATAAACTTAGTCTTTGGTTCTTATTATCAATATCCTCCTCCAACTAATTTAATATAGGAGAATATGTTACAGACTTCATTATTCCTAAAGCAAATGCTAATTCTAATTTTGTGAGGTTTACAATGTAAAATATATTAACAGAATACATTCCTATTATAACTATATTAAATATTACCTTTGATATTTAAGTTATGTTTCATTAAGAATTCTAAAATTGATCCCTTATACATGATGCTCCTGAGATACGACACTTAACTGGACTGATTTTCACAGCAAAGCTAGAAGTTACATGAATAAAAATACACCTTACTAATACTTTTAGTGTATGTTCTCTAGTAAATAATTAAAATATTTCTCCAGAAACAAGATTGAGAATAAGCACATTTATCTGCCCACTGACAGAACTCAGCAGATTATAAGTGGAAACTTCAGGCGGATTGATATTTTCAGTCCTGAAAAAATCTCAGACCTCACAAAGTGCCTGCTATACAACTGACATTATGTCCAAAAAATGAAATAAAAGTCTTGAAAATATCCTGCAGATATAATGATCTTAGAGAAGAAAATTTCTATTTTCAATATAACTTACAGAGTAGAGAAGATAAAATGGTAAAGATGACAGTAAAGTGATAAAAGCATACTTGATAAAAGAGAGATGATCTCTCTCAAATTACCACATACCATAAATTCAGTTAAGATAAATGAGGTTTTAAATTGAAACATCACAGAAGTCAGGAATGTCAAAAATGTACTTTCTAAAAGTTTATTATGAAATGCAACTAGCACCAAAATTAATCTTTGTGCTCTCCAGAAATTACATTACAACATATAGCTCAGGGATATAGTGAATCAGTTAATATCTGTCCATAGAAAGCAGAAGTGCCTTTTTTGTGTCATTAGTCAGCCTTGGACAAGAAAAAGCTCAAGAACTGTATTTATGAGGGAAGATGGGTTACCACAGGGAAGCTTATCAGTTTATTTCCCATGATCTTCATTCATCTCTTCTGCCTGACACATAAACTGAAAACAAATCAGATCATAGATGTCACAATTTACAGTCCAGTGTTTCAGTATGAAAGTGTACTGTGAGCAGTTCAGTAGCTGCTTGACATGAAACTTATTCAGCTTCATGATGGCAAAAAGATGAGTGTAGCAAATACTTTGCTATATACTTGTCATGTCTTTTGTTTCGAAATCAACAAGGGGGAAACTCCACAGGTCACTTTGGTTAGTCAACTTCAGTCAGTCACTTTCATGAACCAAATGCAGGTCTGAGATCAGCTTGTCCTACAATCCCAATGATCATATGTGCACTTGGGCCATGAACCAGGAACTTCTGGAGGAGGAATGACACTTCCTTAATACCTATTGAGCATATTCTCCTTCCCCCAGGCTGGGTACATTAAGCTGGGAAGAGATTAGCACCAAATATCTCACACTTAAATATTCCTAAATTGCTTGCAGAGGCTTTGGATCAATGCAAACAAATGACAGTAGAGCCCAAAAGTTTATGTCCAGCTTCTGAGTCTGCCATACAAAAAAACCCTGACCTTTAAAATATTTCAATGCCAGGGACACCCTCCCTCTCACTCTTTCATCTGTCTATCTCTGCAGGAAGGGTAGAAACTCCAAGTCCATGAATCTGGGCCTTTGCCAGAGAATTATTCAGGTCCAACTACATGACACATCATACA
The DNA here is from genome assembly GCA_033439905.1 of Ceryle rudis. Taxonomy (NCBI): domain Eukaryota; kingdom Metazoa; phylum Chordata; class Aves; order Coraciiformes; family Cerylidae; genus Ceryle; species Ceryle rudis. The sequence continues at coordinate 103,180 of JAAGNO010014525.1, read as the reverse complement.
AATTCTGAAAGGTCCTGATGTGATAAACAGACAGAAATTGAAAATTCTTTGAACGACCACATCCACTTCTTTGTAAATTGTGATCCTGCCATAGCAAAGAGAAACACAAACTTGAGAAGAAAAAAAAAATGCAATAGTAAGCCAGCAAAGCTGTAACACATGCACCACAAAGCTACTGCCTGTCAGTATAATCTAGTAGGAATACAGTTCTTAAGTTCCATCCTTCTGGGCATGTGGGAAAAAGAAGTCATTACTGCAGTGGGAAGGGACAATATTCTTCTTTAAGGTCAGAGGGGCAACTCCTATTTGGTGGCAAATGGATTCCTTAAAGTATGATGTGATCAAAGTGACAATCCAGAACAAAGCTAAGGCACAATAGCCTGGTTTACTAATGTCACATACACTGAAGTGAATTTGTTATTAAAAGAATACAGTATTAGGCAGCACAAGACCTCTAGATTTTTTGCATATAAAATATCCTGCTGCAAATATGAAAATACTATTGCTGTTATTGCAATGTGTGCTACTAGAAGGGTAAAGTATGATTACGAACATGAGCCTGCCTGTACACGCAGGCTTGTATATGTTGCACACAGTGCATTAAAAATGAAGTTCTGCAACAGCTGACAGGACAAGGAAATGAGGGGAGGAGAGGAGAAGGGGAGGGGAGGGAAAGGAATAGGAACAGGGGGAAAAAAGAAAAGAGAAGGAGTCTGGGAAATGCAGATGCTCAGGCACACAGCAACAATGTATTCAACCTGCCTGTTAGCTGTCAGGGTGCTTCAAGCATACTGAAATATGTGCTGATCAAAAAATGTGTCACATGGAGGTGGAGAAAGAAATAGAAATGCATGTTGACATTTGTGGTCAGAATCCATAATCCCTATTCATCAGTGCCTAATAAATGAAAAAAAAAAAAAAAAAAAAAAAAGAACATGCATCAGTAAATACATTTTATCTGACCTTCAGCTTCAGGGTTTTATTACCACTGTTGGGATTATTTGAGAGACCAGCAGAGATGCACCTTTGTTTATGAGGGTTTTGTACACCAGATTTTGCCTAATGATTTTTCCCCTTTAAAGTTCAGTTAATTTTGTGTAAACTAGTAGTGTTTATGAGAGTTATTAAACAAGTGCTCTTTTTCTTTGTTTTATGAATTCCTTGTGTTCACAAAATATTTTTTGGGGTATTTGGTGTCCAAGCTTCAGCTGTGTCTTCAAATATATACTATTTGCTTGGTAGTGATTCTGTGCCTTGGATGAACACGTAAATGGCAGATGAGAAACAAAAAAACCACCACCAACAACAAAAGTCAGGAGTGCCACACAAATCCACACTTTCAGCACAAATCTTCAAAGAAATGTAGGTTTGCATAAACAGAAATCAAATACTAACTTTTTGAAACAATTTTCTGGGGGGAAAAAAGGTATCTAGAAGCACTCTAGAAAGAAGTCAGCACTGAAAACAAAAATGTTACTTATCTATATCTGCATTCTTGTCAGTTAGTAACAGACACTTAAAAACCTACAGTGTCTCTTCAAGTTAGATTACTTTCACTCCCTACTTTATTACCCAAATATCTGCCCACAGCTACTGTTTCCTAAAGGTGTTTCCCTGTATTGTAAGTTGACAATTTATGTCATAAGGAGTTCGTTTGCTCCCCACCCCGTGACAAGTAATATCTTGCAATAGATGCCATTCATTTCTTCTGTGTGAGCTGGATTCTTACTGAGTTTGCAAGGTAATATAGGGAATGGATTGATGAATAGTGTAAAGTAAATGAGTTGAGAAAAGTAATACTTCAAGAAAAACAGAAATAGGAGTTGGGGCTTGAACACAAAAGTGGAGACAAAAGCATTTGCGGTTAATGTAGAAAATAATTGGAAAGGGGAAGTTTCACTGTGTGCCTTGGGTGTTCCTAGTAGAAGATCCAATCTCCCATATCCACTGGATGACAACTTAAAAGAGATCTTAGAGGCTAATAAAGCTCCCAGTGTTACACTGTAATGCTACTCTTATAAAGAATCTATGAGGACATGTTAGTGAAAAACTGGAGTCCTTTCATTCCTCTGACAGAGAGCAGGAAGATTAGAAAGACAGAAGGATACAGCATCGCACACATAAATAACCCACATGCATAAAATTAAGGGACAGAATTTGACACTGACGCTCTTGAAAATGCCCTTGGGAACACTAGCTGCCGGTAATGGTGAGTCTGAACACATTTGGTAATTCTTGGCCAGCATGGCTGAAACATCTAAATACACTGAGTGCCTCTGAAAATCCTACATTTATCTGCTCTTGCTGAAAGGAACAGGAATTTTTAATACTGCCTTCAACAGAAAATAGGGTTGCATCATGGTTTCCTTTAGAATATATATGATTTGTCTCTGGCTGAACACGCAAAACTTCTGCAATATAAAATTTGCCACACAAGTAGTCATGGTTTTGGTTCCTGAGGATTTGAGTGCTATAAATCCCATGTTAGGCAAGGTGTCACACCACATTCACGGTAAGCTTAAACCACTGCAGCACTCTGGGACCTTCTGATTACATGGTATTTCACACCATGAGGATGTTATATCAGTGCCCTGGGCAGATCCACAATCTAAAAAGCTCCAAGTGGTCTAAGAATATGCTTAAATCAGAAAGTGCCTTCCTCTGTGGGATAGATACCTGCAGCTATTTCATCATGAACAGAAGGGTCTGTTGGTTTGCATTCACTGAGAACTGTACATCAAAAACGAAACATGTGCCATGGCCCCTTGATCATGCCCCTATCTCTTTGCTCTCCAAGGACCTGGAAGAAAAGGCAGTTGACAATTAGAAAGAGACGTTATATAGTTTTAGCATGATTATTATTTTCTTCTATGCTATTTATTTTGCACTTGCAATTGTAGACTCCAAGTTACATCGGTCATCCAGAATTTGCAGTAAACATTTTCATTTCTTACACCACTATAGTATCAAAATGATTCTACAAACACAGAACGACTGAAGTTAAAGTACATCACAAAAGATTTCTTCAGCAGTCAAGAACATTTCCCTGTAGAAAATTCACTTCTATTTTTTTTTGATCACATTTAGTTATATAATCAGAGGATAAATCTGTCTCGCAGTAAATTGTCAGATATTTAAGGCATGTCAGTGAGTAGGCTTTTATTTCTCACCTTACTGTATGTGCTAACTTATGATCCGAAAATCTTTTATTTTAAAGCACTACACCTTGCAGTGCTGTACCTTTAGCTGAATAAATATTCCTTGAAGCGCTACTCCTAGGTTTAACAATTCTGATGGATCAGGTAATGTGTAACATTTTATATCAATCTATCCTATTCTTCCAGGAAATTAAGAGAGTTAATTGTAGATTAGATGACCTAGGTGTTTTGTCTTTTCTTCTGTAATCATTATTACACTAGTCTGTCAAAAGAATTAAGGTAAAATTTCAAAGGTGAAAAGGGAAGTGCACCTGCCAAAATGACTCACTAATTAGAAATAATTTTAAAAGGAGGTTATTAAAAATTTGTTCTGAATTTTATGTCAATGAAATATACCTGAATATTTCAAGCCCCTTCTCACCATTTTTTCTAATCACAACTTCCTACAGTGTCACATCTTGGGAATCCTAATGCATTATCTTTGCAAGTGCATACATCTACATTAAAAAAGTGACTATTCAATGTATATCATTACTGCTATGCCCTATCATTGTTTCCACCACTGCAGAAAATGTTCTGTCAACACAATGATAGATGGCCTGGAGTCAGAACAGTGCAATTAACCTTTCTTAAGCTATTCTCATTTAACTGAGATAACAGAATTTGATTTTTCTTTTCAGGGACATTTGAGTTTTCAAAATTATTTTACAGTATGCAAAAGCTTTATACATCTCTTACTAAAGAGGTGCAATTTTTGTATGAAATATTTGCTTGTCATTCAAAAGAAACATAACTCTCATATAATTAGTCCATAAAAATATAGCACTAAATAACAAGACCTCCCAAATAACAAGATTTTAAAATACAGTTCAGATCTTTTGTTCTAATTGGGTTTCTGTTTTCCTGATTGTCACTTCAAAATACATTCTCTTGATTTTTTAAGCCTTCGTCTGCATGCTTATTCTCTGCAAGAGAGTTCAAAATTCTCCTTTTAAATGAAAAAGAAAAGAAAAAGTTTTAAATGATGTTGTTAGCATCAGCTAGGAGCTGATGTGAATTTCAAGGCCTGAAACAAGAGTGCAAGAGGTGGAAGTGTTGATTAACATACACAGATCTTTTTCTGCACACAACAAAGGAGAATGAGCGCAGCTGAGTCCACTTGTGACAGCTCTTGTTTAAAAAGGCTAAGTGACTTCTCAAAGTCACACAGGAATGACTTTGCCTTCTGATTTTCATCCCCCTGCTCCATTAGATCTCCACAGTGCTCCACACACATACTGACAGAAGGATGTGCATGAACTAGTCCTGACTGACAGTTTGCTGCACTGTCATCACTACATGAGAAACATCAAAAGAAAAAAGGAACTACAGACTACAAAGCAAGTTGCATAAACCCTCAAAATATTACTTCCCAACATTATAAATACCTCACAAGGTCAGTCAAAAGCATAATTTTATCTCTTAGGTAACATCCTCCAGTTGACTGTTTAACTTTCTGTCTTTAGTCCTAGTGGGAAGAGGAAATAAATAATGGAGCACCTCCCAGCATAACAGAAGACCTCCTTGCAAATTTTTGTGTATGTGAAAAGGTGTGTGGTTATGTTTGGAGTTTTTGTTTTTAAACCTTGAGTAATCCTGCTGATATTACATTACACAAGATTATATTTCATAGAATAAAAGGGTATCTAGTAACGTCTCCAAATGAATCCTTAAATTGGCCTACATTTGTCAGAGCATTTCCTTTATGTTGGTTAGCCTGCTTCAGTCTGAACAGAAAACAAGGTACTGTATTGCAGGAAAGATGTTATCTGTGATACATTATCCCGTTCCTAGTGTTACCTACCTGTAAAAGAGCCAGGAAATCACAAAATAGCTGTAGAGGGTGCCATGGTGAGCAAGAGAGATCCTCATCATACAGGCACTCGGCAATAAAGCTGACTCCGTTACAGGCTCTGTCTGACATTTACACTTTCAAAGAACACCTAGTAAAATACAGCAGCCAGCCCAGAGGCAGAAACAGGTAATCTTCCTACAAGAACTGAGAAGGATATTGGAGCAAAACAATTTTACATCTGGCTAAAGGCCAAGCAATGCTAACTTAAGCATCACTCCAGATTCACGGTGGACCAACAGTCCCGGCTTCTTGAGCTATAAATGTGCACTTCCCAGAGACCAAGGTGAGCTACAAAGGTCTCAACTCCTTCGTAACCAGCTGGCTGAAGAAACTAAGCTCACCTGATAGGGCAAGGGATACCAGGAGAAACTACTGAGTGCATAAGGGGACTAACAGTTGGAATAAAGTAGAAAAGTAGTAAATGAATCCCTAAGAAATTATTATTAAGCCTCATATCTTTATCCAATTAAATAGATAAATTAAAATAAATAAAAACTCATTTACTGCTGAGATGTATCCATTTGTTTCTGGTCAATGAATGCATTACAGAAATCATTGCTGTAAACACCTTTTATTTAGGTTATTTTCAGCAGGAGTATGTGAATGAATCTTTTTTAATTCTTTCTTACAAAAGAATTGACAGTACTAGTGCAGAAAATTGCACTAGCACATACTTGCAGTGACTGAGGAATATGAACTACTTTCATATATCTCTGTGTACAGTAAAAGTTAAGATACATAGTTGAACAGAATTCTCCCTGCCTTAGGTAAATGGTAGGTTTTGTGTTCAGGATCTGATATTTATCTTATGACCTCTCTCCTACTTTTATATTTCCTTTTCCTTGCATTGCTGAAATGAACAATTACAGAATGATGATGGTCCATCTAAATGCATGTATAAAAAATAGAAAATACATTCTTTTATTTTTCTCCCCTCAAAGAAGTAAAAGCATACTTTACATGCTCATCATATGGTTTAGTAGCTGAGGCAGAACTGAGAAAACTCCATGTATTGCAGCTTCCTACACAATTTAATTAATCGTTCACACCACTATGAGTAAAGTAATGCATAATCCAGTAGGACTTCATCTGTAATTTATCATCAATTATTGTCCCTCATTGTAGTGTTAAATAATACCAACCTCATTTAATGCGTGAAATGAGTCCCATTGATTCCTCTGTCTTTGTAATTGAAAGGGACAGTGACATCAGTTTCATTAGACATTATTTGTTGTCTACTATATCAAACAAGATTTACAGCTTAAATATTAACTAAAAAAGAAAATAATCTATTACAAAACACAAATAAACGCAAAGATAAAATTTATAAGGTCAGTGAAATACTAATATTAGGTTCAGCTACCCAAGCATCCTAAAGATAGATAGCATATTAGCAGCTAGTATATGATTTCCCTGTAAAAATTGAAATAAAAGAAATGACTGTAACTTAAAATCAATGTTAATATAGAGAAGCATGATGACACACACTGCAGGCCAGTATACATTTCTGAAAAATGTATTTTCATAACTGTTGTATCAGTAGCTATGCCAGTCACACTTGTGTCACACTCTGATTTTAGAGAATGCTGGGACACCAGAAGAATCACTATGCAATTGTATTATTTTTGGCTTAGGAAGAGAATGTGCTTTTTCAGCAAGCAATCAAGCCATAGATAAAAATCAGTCCTCCCTAATAAGTACCGGAATTGCCAAAGGAGCTTACAAATACGAGGGAACACATTTATTAGACAGGGCAGTTAACTCTTTTTATGCTGGTATAGGCATGAAAGTGTAGTGTAACAGTATCAGGATGTAGGCAAATGCTCAAGAGCCACAGGAGTCTGTCTGTAAATATATATTCAGAGGTTTGGCCCATTAATATCCATTGGTTTTAGAATATTTCAGTTGTTCTTCAGCAACATGGTGTACTATCTTGACCAGGAATCACAAAGAAGAAAGAAAGAAAAAAAAAAAAAAAAAAAAGGCACTTAGATCTCTCAGAGAAGCCAGTCACTTGAGTATTCACTGAGTTCAATATTATTATTCATGCATGAAAGAGCTACTTGTGACAAGAAGTTATGGATTAGAATTGATTCTTCATGTTAGAGTTTCAGAACAAACCTTTGCCTTTAACATGTTACGTATTTCCCTGGTGTGAGCGCCCAGTTTCTTCCTCCCCTTTACAGAGTGAAGCAAGGCAGAACTCTATCTGTTAATGTCATGTTAGCTTGGGACCCCAGTCTGTACTGCAGCCCAACCCCCAGATTATCTTCACTTTTCACATGTTGGTTCACATTCTGGCTCTCTTGGCAAGAAAATTCAGATACAAGGCAAGGACTGGCTTACATGTGAGCTTTGCTTTTATGGGAAGGAAGTGAGAGTTGAAGTGGTTCAAGCCCAGTTATCTCAGGCAAGACAGATATATTGCCTTCAATTTGAGAAAGATGAGAAAAGAAAGTAACTATTAAGCAATTAGTATCTCACAACCAAGAAGTAAGCTGAAATTTCACCAATTTACCAGGAGATTAGTGAAATGCACAAGTAAGATAGTATAGCTTGATATTTTGTAACACAGATTTCCTGCTTTCCAGCTGAAAGTATGTTATACTTATTGCACCAAGAACGTATCACAGTCTGCTCTGTCTTAAAATCTGTTCTTGGAAGATCAATATGTAGTTAATATTTACATGACCTAAGGCTTAGCTTGAAAACTTTGTACCTGAATACCATTTTCATCTTACTCATGCTTTATTTTCTCCATAAACATGTCAGACACATATTTCTGTATTGGTTCTCTTTTCCTTAAATGTTTTTTCTTATCTTCAGGATAGACCATTTTTTTTTCCCCAAATGGCAGTCAGGAAGTCTCCTGGACTATTTAATACACAAAGTACATATCTAGGAGTTAACTTCTCCTTTATGAAGCAACAACGCAGTTTCATTAACAGACTCAAGCAAAATTAGCAACCATTAGTGGGCCTTGGCACCCAGAGCAACACAACAAATACAAGCTTACTTCCACATCTTTATCTGAAAAAAAAAAAAAGCTATCCTCTATTTCATGCTGTAGGCTCTCTCACTAATAGATTAATACAATACAAATAGAAACACATCTCTAAAATAAAGGACTGGCAGGAAGGAAGTATCACAGGCCAAAGATTTTCCTAGCTGTTGAATTTTGGAGGCAAAAATGGAAGCAACCTTTCTCCTACAAAGTCATATACAAAACGGCATCTCAGGTTTTCCCACCCTCTGTGAATACTGAACCAAGAATTTTATAACGTGTAACAAGGTCAATGGTCTTGGGCTACTTGAGGAAGAATTTCAAATGGAGAAATTGGTATGAAACCCAAGTGGTCCCTGGCACCAGACTCTTGCATAATAGATTTCCCCCCTGCCCTGTCATAGCTCCAGTGTGATACTGATGTAAAGCTATCAGCTGTTTTGCTGCCCCTCTGGGGCAGGGACAAGAGAGGAAATCTCAACTAAGGGTCTTTAGGCTTTTACACAAAGCAACTGTCATAATTTCCATCTAGGAGATGATAAATTTAACAGAAATCTGCCTCCAAAATTCAGCACATAATCTATAAACCAAACCACGAACCCAACAGTAGCATGAAAAGAAAAAGAAAGGTAATGGAAGATGAGGATTAAGGGCATTTTAAAAAAGGAACTAATAAATAAGAGCAGAGTAGAGGACAGGAACAAAAACATGATGAGGAGTGAGATGAGCAAGGTGAGAGCTGAATGGACAGTACAAATAATTTAAAGAACTTCTTCAACCTATTTGTCATTTTTGATACCACAGAAATGTTTATAATATTTCTATCACACTTTTTCAGTGTGCACTTTGTGACTTCCTAATCTTTAAACATGTTTTGTAATAACAGGCATTCACATTTGACAATTTCACATTCATTTCCCATTTCAATGCATTGTCTTTACTTTTGTGTTACAACATTCTTGCACCAGCTTGAGTAATGATTTAAATATTTTTTTTTTCTCTTTATTCAGAAACGAGTCTTAAAAGAGCTCTGTCTTTATGGTTGGGATTCCCACTATTCCCCAAATAAAGACATCCTGCTGTCTTGACTGGTTTAGAATGCTCTGTATATTCCCTTGATCAATAGTAGATGTTTTGTTTTCCTGTTCAGTTTGCTACCTTCAAAAAATATTGAGTCTATGTAAAAAATTCCGACATATCAAATGAAATTATGGATTTACAATATACTGCATCTTTTTCACTAATTTACTTTTTGAACCACCTAGCTGGACAAGGTAGAACAAACTATCTTGTACAAAAGTATTCTTATTGTGTGATAGAATTAGATAGCTTGCTACTAATTCATATCTTACATTATTGAATAGTATTTTCCCTGTGTTCCTTGGGAATAGAAAAAAACAGAGAGTGATGGTTGTGTTGTAATTGGAATCTGAAGGAGACTTTGTGTTTATGTTTGCTATCGTTCATTTTAATGTCCCAATATGGTTTCTCTATGATATCTGGTCAGCATTCTGAATTTCATTAAGTCTACTGAGATACACTATGAAATATGAAACTACATAAGGGAAAAAAAAAAGTGCTTAGCTTCTCTTAACTTTTTTCTGTCCATTTCTTTCTACTCAAAAAGAAGATTACATTAATGCTGCCTCAGTAGTAAGTTTTTTTATGTAACTTCTATGTTTTGTAGGTATTAAGTTCTACTGCATTACAAGGACAACTTGTATACACTAAAGGTGATTTCCAAGAAAAACATTCAGCTGTATCCATACAGAATCTGTAAAGAAATCCAAGGACATGAAATTTAAAGCACTACCCTAGCTAAAGCACAAAGCTCCCTCACATGTCTCATTTTGAGGGGTCAGAATCCCTAAACCTAACAATTTGCTCTCTAATATTATATAGAAAAATTATACTACTACCACAATAACAACAGAAAAGTTCTTGATAGACACAAGTAAAATTTATAATTTGGTTACAGAATTTAGTCCTTTTTGTGGTCTTCTGAAAACAGTCTACTTCCTGAATATTCTTTTGTCTCCAGATTCTTATGGTCCAGTGAATAACATACCTCTAAATAGAACAGTAGGAATACTTTTTTTCCACTCTGATGGTAGTGACAGCATTTCCAGAAAAATAACAGGTGGCATGAACTTTTTCATGTGACTCAAAACAAGTAGATTCTTTTCATATTACAGAATGTTGAAATTTTGAATTTCAGCTTTGCAGAAAAGGAGATGGTGGTCCTGGTGGACACCAAATGGAACATGAGCTAACGATGTGCCTTGGCCACAAGGAAGACCCGTAGCATCCTGGACTGCATAGGTGGAGTATTGACAACAGGCTGAGGAAGGTGATCCTTCCCCTCTGCTCAGCACTGGTGAGGCCACATCTGGAGTACTGTGTCTAGTGCTAGGCTCCATAGTACAACAGAGAGATGGAACTACTGGAGAGAGTCCAGCAAAGGGTCACTAAAATAATCAAGGGACTGTGGCATCTCTCCTATGAGGAAAGGCTCAGAGAGCTAGAGCTGTTCAGCCTAGAGAAAGGAAGGCTCAGGGGGGATCTTGTCAATGTATGTAATTATCTAAAGGAAGGGTACAAAAAGGAAAGATACAGGCACTTTTCAGTGGTGCCCAGTGACAGGATGAGAGGCAAAGGGCACAAACTGAAACACAGAAGGTGCTGTCTGAACATCAGGAAACACTGCCTTACTGTCAGGATGACTGAGCCCTGGCACAGGTTGCCCAGAGAGGATTTGGAATCTCCATCCTTGGAAATATTCAAAGGTGTCTGGACATGGTAAATACAGATTTACTGTCCTGGGGGCAGTCTGCTTTAGGTGGTCCTGCTTAAGCAGCAGTGTTGGATGAGGTGACCTCCAGAGGTCCCTGCCAACCTCAACCAGGTGGTCCTGCTTAAGCAGGGATGTTGGATGAGGTGACCTCCAGAGGTGCCTGCCAACCTCAACCATTCTGTCATTCTTTGCTTATACTACAGAAACATCTAGCCGTCTTAGCCAAGATGGCACATACACAGTTAAGCAAGATGAACAAAAGGAACAGATGTATGAAGGGAAAAACTAACTTTTCTTGCTAGAACAGAAATGAGCAAACCTGCGTCTCAGAGCAGTGCTGTACTGCCTGGAGCAGGGACTCTCAAGCTGTGGCATTCAGCAGATACACGTCAGTTACACCATTGCTCCTCTGGGTATGTCACAAATTAAGCTAGATCCATGACCAGAAGCTGTCATTGCTGATACACAGACTTGCCTTCATTCTGCTGCTGAAGGCCTGAATTAGGCTAATGACCAGGGACACTTAATTTTTACATCTATACAAACAGAGTATGTAAGAAAGTGTTACAGTACTCCAGCATTTCTATGGCATCCAGAACTTCAAAATTCTCTAGCTTTTTAAACTTCTAAATTGTATCTCAACTACAGAGCATGTTCTCTGTGGTATGTATCTTATACAATCTCAAGCTTTATATTCCTTAAACTAAGCTAGCCTTCAGAAGCTTAATATTCAAATCAGGATTACTTCTCAACAAAACTAACACAGGCTGTGCTTAAATATTTCAAATCAATGCATGACTAACGGGATTTTTCCTGCTGCATGCTGACTAAATTCAAATATAATCTTAGCTACTGCTTCCTTCCTACTGATTACAGTCAAGGATGCAGCAACCTTTGCTGCTTGGGTGAATTCTTTCTGACATCTTAATGCAATTTACAGTACACTCTGGGATAATCTTTTGTTCAATATTGCTGAAGTGGCTTTTTCACTGACCACTGGTTTTGAGGAAAGCTCAAGACATTATCAGTTAGCAATCGTTAATTAAAAGTGTTTACTTTGAAACTCATTTTAATACTTATAGCTGAAAAAAAAAATGGCTTTAATCTTTCATCCTGTGAATATTCTTTTTTTTTAATTTATTAAAATGTTTCATTTTATCCAGATTATCCATTTAGTTAGATGTTGGTACATTATTCAAGGGAAATTCAGTCAAATATGTATGCACATTTATATATACAGTCAAGCACTGTATTTGGTAATTTAAAAGACAATATTGACAGATGATATCTCTATTTTATATCAAAGGAAACATTCTCCAGCTTTGTCATCAGATGAAGAACTTCTTCATAACATGAATGACAAATTCTGTATCATGCTCCTCCTTTACAAAGCATCTCCCCTTTCTGAAGGGTCTTCCAGTTCCCTGTCCAATAAGTGAGGGAAGGCAGCCTCCCCTAAAATACAGATGTTGACTCACATATTTTGACTGCAACTAAAGTGCCTTTCCTTCACACTGTAGTTGAAGACCAACATTTGCAGGATGCTTCAGGTTTTATAGACCAACTGTGTTAGGGAAATTGTGGTTACTTGAGTCAAAACTGACATCGAGACTCAGTTAACTGTTTCACCTTCCTCAAAACAGGCAGCAAAGGTAGGTAACAATTCATACTATTAACAGTACGAATGTTGTGAGTGTTCCCTTTTTGAGTAACAGCAATTCAGACAAAAGGTAAAATAAAAAGTGTTACTGGTAGATCTTTTACTATTTAAAATGTTATTATATACCATTTTATCCCTCTTACACTGAGCTGAATTCCTTTGGGAAACTGAATAATGATCACTGTCTCCTAACCTTTCCATGAGGCAGCTAAAGTAAATTGATGAAATAGCCTACTTCCTTTTGTCCCTTTTCAATCATCTACATGCCTTGACCAAATAAACCCATCTTTTTCATCCTCACATATAGTGTATTTTGCATGTGTGCTTGCGTTTTTTCTTGCCATCTTTGGGGACAATACTTACTTATGAGAATCCTCTGGCAGCCCCTTTCTGTCCTAGGCTGCACTGAGCACCCAGGTGTGGTAAGCAACATCTACTCCTGAGGTGAAGCGTAAGCAGAACAAAGCAGCTGGAGAATATTCCTGGGGTGATTCCTTTAGCCTTTCCTCTAAAATTCTCCTTAGAATTTAACTTACCTATTTTCCCAACTTTCATGGCTCCCCTTACTATAGTATCTAAGCACAATATCACTTCTTCAATGTATTCATGACACACATGTGAGAAGTGTATTTTTTCTCCTCACAATGACCTGGACTTGAGGTATGCAGAGTCTAAACGGAGAAAAACCTACAATTCATTGAAAATTCCCCTGTCCTTAGCCAATTTTGTAAACATTTCAATGCATTAAGAACTTAAAATAAAATTATCTGCCTTACCTGTTTGCCTCTTCTAGAACAAATCACAAGAACACCTGATAGCTCCAATGTGCTTTGGAATAGGGACATTAGCTGATATCAGTGTTTCTACAGCATTTTCAACAAGTAGAGGCTTCAGACAGAGGAGGAGTGCATTCAAAAACTCGAAGCTGAACAAAAGTTATTGTAATCTGAAAAGCTGCCACTAGCTAAATCTATAAGCATAGAAAAACCTTGTTTGTTTTCTGGGGAAACAAACAAACAAACAAACAAACCAACCAACCAACCCCAAAGACAAAACCAAAACAAAAAAACCCACACCAAACAACAACATTGTAGTTGTGTAAGCGAATGGTTGGATGACATTTTGAAGCAGAAGAAGTACAATAAAAACGGTCAGGAGAGTATTCACTGTATTTTTCAAAGTAAGTTAGCACAAAGTCATGCTCTAACTTCTTATTTTCTGATTTATAAGTGGAAGTTTCCTTCCCATTCTCTTACAATGCAAGTGAAGAAGGTCACAAGTTCCCAGGTGGCCATCTTTTGAAGGCTACTTCAATTTTTGTTCCTCCAAACTCATTTATATCAGCACACACCAATGTCAAATGTAATTGTTGAACATAAACCAATTCCTAATCATCGAGAAAGACTAAAATGAAATAAATGTGTGGAATTAAACCATTAACTGAGCATTACTTAGCATAGGAAGTGTTTGAGAAAATATGCTGCAAGAAAAATGAACTTGAAATATGAGTATAGAGAAAAAACAAGATCATACCTGACAAACTATAAATGAATCTTCAGCAAAGCAAAAAAATCATATGGAACAGATATTTACTATTAGAGTGAAATGTTAAGCTAGTTGTAAAAGGCTTCTGTTTCTCTGTTATTGCAGACATTTCTGTATGCTAATCTCTAATTTCAAAGCAGATCAAACTAAGGTTATTACCTATCAAACAACAAAAGTAGGCAGACCTCTTCTCGCAGCACATTTTGCACTGACAGAAAGAAACTGAAACTTCTTTTCACTTTAGCTCTTACCTATTGCTAAAATGGAAACAGCTGGATGGATTTTAGCAAGTAATGATACAGTCAATCTACAGATGAAAACAGGTACGGAGAGCTCAGCAGCTGTGATCAATGAACGAACATACCTACACTGCAATGACCTGATTGCAAATACAGAAATAATCCACAAAACCCCACTTCAGACTTCACTGAGATGGTAGGCTTTGTATCACCTAAAAGACATCCTAGTTCTGATAATCAGGACAGAAAGTCAGAATACATTAAGCAAGGATCAGCTGTAAAACTCAATTTAGCTTGCAGAGAGGTATAAAGAAAGAACTCCTGCTGTGCTGTGGATGTCCACCCAATCAGTTTCAGAGAAAGTACATTGAAAGTTGCTACAGCCAAGATTAATATGAAGAACTGACACTTAGCCAAGCCAAAGTAGATCAGTCCTTTGTTTAGTCACCAAAATCAAAGGTGAGTTACAGAAGTTGGGGAAGAATAATTTCAAATTTTCACTTCATGGTTTTCATTCACTTTTAACAGATATTTTCTGTAATGTTCATAACTACATGATCTGTATCTGCAGGAATCATAAGCTTACAACTGATTAAGTGCTGCTCCTTTCCACAGAAGTATGACCTGCTACTGAAATTAAGAGATAGAAAATTTATTACAATGGACTTCCCACTTACATATGCAAACTTTAAGAAGTGTACTGTAATACATGCTCACACTTAATTTTCATCTGCTGGATAGATTGCTGTGGAAAATATGTTGAAAAGTATCCCATATGTTATACTAAGGACTGATAGCATTTTCACTACTGGCAGAAATGATGGTAAACATCTGTCAGCAATAGAGGGGAACTAGACAGACTAGAGGCTGTGAGAATTTGCTTAAACTGTTTATATAAAATCAGAGCATGTGGTCAACTGCAGAGACTAGAAGGGAGAATTACTCCTATGTCAGTCAAGGTCAAAGTGAACATCCCACTGAAAAACACTGATAAGATCATGCAGTATTAGGTTTTACCAAACATTGTGGTCTTTCAGAAAACTGAAGAAACAAATTCCCTGGGGGAAGAGCCAAGGGACCTTTCTAGGCACTGCCCTCAGAAACCTCAGAAACTTCTGAGTTATAAGACAGTCACATTTTAATATTGCTACCTCATAGCCAAGGGTAAGGACAGTGTTGCCATAGGTATTAATAACAAATTTGCTATGCCTCCGGCTACTGGCTGAACTCATATAAGGGTTTCCCCAACTACAGAAAGAAAAACCTGATAAAATACAATCAGTATAAGTACACATTCCCCACCTTGACAGACAACAAACCACTTGTGGGACTTTTGGATGAAATGTAAGGGGGTGTTAGCCATGGCATCTGTTCAGCTGGGGCCCTGGTTTTGAATGTAGCTGTGCAAATCTGGGATAATCAATTAGGTAGGGTGTCAGTATGCCAGCACAGATGTCCTCAGTCAATTGCAGATAATCATCATGTTCTTTGAAATTTCCAGAGGAGATTGCATTACTCTTGGGACCCCCTGGACCTGCCATCAGGAAAGGTTTCCCAGATAAGAAAAATATAAGGATTGTATCCTTTCCTAGTGCAGCAATATATGTTGCAGGCTATTCATAACCTTGAAGGGGTTAGAGTGATTCACTGAAAGCTTCATGCATACTGCAGGACACAGGAGCAGTTCTTCATCCTTCCCCCAGTATGAAATAAAGACTACAGCACACTATGAAATACATCCAGGCACTTACTACAAGATATTTCCCCATGAACTACAGCCTGAAAATGAAGAATAAACAGTGGGATCAGTGATATCAGCAAACATTTTCCCTCACATTCTGTTCCTGGAAGGACCAGTAGCTTCATGGGCATGTAGCTTTTGCAAAGCCAAACAAAGGGAGAGGGTTTCTAATTTCAGTGCATGCTTATTAAAGATGGCAATTGGAATAAAAAGAACAGTGTGTGGAAAAATGAGATAAAAACTTCATCTTACAGGGCCTACAAGAAATACTTTCTCTATCAGTAGTTCAAATTTTACTAGTTCTGGCTTCAAAAACTCCTAAGTAAGAATAAAACAAAGCTAATAAAGTTTTTCCATATCATCCAGGTTCAAATGTGGTGTTATAAATTTTTACAGCAAGTCAAGCATATCAGTGGTAAGAGTTTGGATACAAAGCTATCTTGATTTCGTTAGAAGCACAGGACAACTTTTGAATCTGGAAGAACATGGGAAAACACAAATGAAGTTCATTTTGACTTAATCCATCACTGAGCAAAGAGTAATTATCACAGAAACAAAAGCCCAAAACGGCTATGATACCAAAGAAAGGGAGCTGGATCCAGAGGACTACTCAGACTTATGGTCACCATATTATGATTCTTACTAAATTGCAAAGACAAACTATACTTTTGATTTCGTTTTGTTAAAGGAACTGTTGATGTGCAGTGATGGAAGAAGCAATAGCATCAAAAACTAGTCCACATGGGAAAGAACATGTGAGCAGAGGAGTCTTTTATTCATGTGAGGTGCACCTGGAAGACCTAAGGACAGAAGAACTCCCACTTTTTTCTGGAAATGCAGTTTGAACATCCATGCAATTGCTGAGTGGGCCAGAAGATTGCAAAAGCAGATATTAGCTACTTGAGACAAGCCCTAATGCCTCCAATTTGCACTACTTTAGGAGAAAGCAAAGGAAAAATAACAGTTAAATATAAAACAAACAAACAAAAAACCCTCAAGATTCTTAGACAACAAAGGTAAATACAGTAAAATCGGTAAGCTAGAGTTAATCATGTCTACATTGTAGTCAGGGCTGTGTAGCTGAGAGATAAAGCAGCCAATCTTTATCTGGCTTGGGTTTCAATAGTCAGTCAGTTGTGATAGCATAGAGCTCACCAAAAGCTAATTCACACATAAATAGCTGCTGTGACTGTAGTTTAAATATATGTACAGGCTTAGGTATGCATTGTGTCTCCTGTTTTCTAAGTGAGGGTATTCACTCTCCACATACATTTGCTGGTTTATCACAAGGTTGACCTAAAGCGGTGACTTCCTAGCATAGTAAATGGCATATAGTTTATTATTTTTGTTCCATTAAGCATTCCACAAAGCAAAATAAAATGTAAAGGGCAGCATTCTTTGTCTGCTGTTTCTGGAGACTTTGGGGTGGCACTATTTTTTCCAGCAATGTTTTGCCCATTTCAGCGAGACTACTATGAAAAGTCAGTCTGAGTGCTCTGTGAAGGCAATGATGGCTATCTCTATTCTGATATAAGTGTCAGACATTCTGTAAGTTACAAAAAATTGTTCATCATATAGTCAGGCTGAAGAGACAAGTGTGTGAAAAATTAAGTATTTCAGGTATCTTATATTATTTTCCTGAGTTTGAGAATACTAATGTATTGTTCAGTTTTTATAACCATACTGCCCATTTTGACACTGAAATATAGATGTATCAATTCCTCTAAAGTAAAAGTTAAGACTATATGAAACTGTTCAGACAAAAAAATATTATGGAGTTTAACTTCACCATTCTTTGGAAGGAGAGAAATAAAAATGCTCAGCCCTTAGACATGAGCTTTATGTCTCAAGAAACTGATGAGATGGCGAGTTTTATTCCAATGCCATTGATCAGATGTCAGTGTCTTGCAGGAGTGATTTGATTGCTTTGGACCAGGTTGGACCACCCTTATTCTATTAAGAATGTAATTGATTTCACTGTGATTACTCACAAGAAAAAGTCCTATCCAGTGTGTATAAGAAATGCAGGCTCTTGCCCTAGTGAGTAAATGCAAGAGGACTATTCAGATCAAAACTGCACTTCCAGCTTTACAGTTGTTTTGGGGATTTTTTACATACTCTGCAAAGATTATATACTTCAGTTGTGTAATGTGGTGCTCATTCTCCTTTTTTCTTCAAGTAAACACCCAAAATTAACCATCAACCTACTCCAGCACAATCATTAGCATATCCTTTGCTGATGCATGACCTTCTAACAGACACCGTACGCTGCCCTTAGCCATGAAGGCATTCCAGTACAGAAATGCTTGTTTTAAGACAGTGCAAGTGATAAATGAAATGCATATTAAGCCTTAATTGTACTTAATTATAAGTACACATAACAACATCCCTGTTCAGTACCATATAAAATATTGAAAGGTATTAACAGAAACCAATCCTGTGCAAGGTCTAGATAACAATGCGAATTAATACAGAAGAACACTAAATACAAAATAAATGAACTTCATCAAGTCTGTTGAATAATGAAGATTTTAGTAACACCGTTGAAGTCAAATGCCTGGTGCATGTTGCCCTCTTGTGGAATCCGTGGTAAGGTACAAGTTACTTCACATTTATGATTTTGTGGTGATATTTTAATGCCTGGAATGTAATGATTTATTAAATTCACAATGTGAGTAGTTCATCATGATGAATAGTGAGAATATTTTGGAAATGCCTACATTTGATAAGCAAACCAAGGGAATTAGTAAATCGGGCTCATGCACTGCCAATTGTAGAGCATTATAATTTTAGTCAATGTTCCACTTGTTCATTTGAAAAAAACTTAGATGCTTGTCGAAGCTGAAATTTGTGCTAACCATGAAAAATGGTATTTAGAATTTTTATTTTTTTAAAAATCCAGGTAAGTACCTGTCTCAGATACAACATAAATAGAACCCCTTGGATGCTTCATATTTCACTGTCAAATCACTCACATTCTATAAATGTAGAGTAATTAAAATACTAACTTGCAAAGAACAATTTCAGCATTTTTTAATGGATATTTAAGAGATAAATATTTTCCTTATAAGCCAAGAAAAAAAACAGGAAGCCTGAATTAAACATTTAATCAAACATTAGAGAACTAGAGAATAGATTTTAATGGAGCTAAAGAGAAGAATCAAGAACTTCAAAAGCAGCTTAACACACTACCATGATTATTTTAAGAGAGTTAAAAATGGAACTATATCTGAATTTCCCTGCGAAAATCTGCTCATAACATATGAATTCCTTTAGAATGTCTCCTAACAGAAAGTAAATTATATTTAACATATTTACATGGCATAATCTTTAGGACAATTTCAGATACCTCTGTGTGGTTGGTTCGGCTGTTTGTTGGGTGTTTTTTTTACCATTTCAGTTTGATTTCAGACATGAATCAGTTTAGTACAACACTTGTACCCTTGATCAAAGACTTCCATCAACTGTGGACAAAGGTCAGGTGTCCATGTTAATGTTATCAGCAGCCTCTGATACTGCTGACAGGTAGGTGTCACTGATACATCTGCAGGATCTGATGGATTTGGTGTGATTGCTTTATTCTTCACCAACTGAGGTTTTATTTAGTTTAGAAAAAGGGACTGAAGGGAGGTTGTGATTAGCTAACACATTTCAGCTCACCCTGTCCCCTGACCCTTTTCCTAGTGCTGGCACAAACTAAACATTTTATCCGATTTGCTTGGATGAAATCAATCCAGGAGGCAAGGGGCTTCAAAGTTTAACTTGTTGGAATCCCTGAATTGTCTACAAAAAGAAGTAAATTTACAGGATGTTTGAATTCTTTCAATATATGGGATTGTTTATGGAGACTCTGAGTGGACTTGGGGCCACAACGTCATTGATAAATATTTGGATGAATGGAAGTCCTCAAGCTTCATTTTGTTTCTAGCAACTCCCTCTTTTCTCCCATCTGCAGTTTTTGGCTATGGCTTCTGCTTACTCTAGGAAAACAATATTAATGAGCATAGCTCAGGCTATGTTCACAGGTAAGGCCCTAAAAAACATGCCACCTTCCTCAGATGATTACTCCATGTTTCTTCGAGTCCAGTTTTCTAAGAAGTCTTGTAGTTCTTGATGATTTACCTCAGAAATATATCTAAATCTTCCCTTAAATCTGGTTCTGTGCTTTTATAAAATGTGTATGCTTGTGTGTGTATAGACATCTATATGCCTTCTAACATAAAACTCATACATGTTTACTGGACTTAAATCACTTGAATTACTCCTGCTTCACTGAAGTGTGTTAAAGGCAAACAGCATCTGCAATTTTTCATGCATTCTGACTCTTCTGTCAGCAAAAGTATAACAAAATATAATCTCAATTATTAATACAGAAACAAAACTGCTTCATAAGGCTTATGCCAATATTAGATAAGCTGATCTGACTGAAAAGTAATGGTTTTTTTTTTTTTCTTGTTTTTTTTTTTTAAGGGTTTGTTTATCAGGGCTAGTCTGATCAATTCTTTGAGCTGACTGACCATGTAGCTTCACAAACATTAATGCTGGCTCAAGGGAAGCAGAAGGGATGTCTGTCAGAAAGCAGTAGGGAGAACACAACCATTGCTTTTGTGAACTGTGTCAATTTAGTTTGACTTGATTGAGATGTGAAGCAATGCTACAGTTAGATGACCTAGGTGAATTGAGGCTTTAGTGGTTTGAGGTCAATAATGCCCAGACTTTAAACCCCAAACCGCCTACATATATCACAAAGTATTAGGCTCACATGCTCACAAAGAACAGTGGTACTGACATAGCCCCTGCCCTTTCAACAATCTCCTGTAACTTCACTCATGAAGGTGCATCATGTAGCAGAACTGATCTCCAAACCAGAAAGGTATCATCAAAACATCTAAACTGAGGATAAATGAAAACATATTATGGTGACTGCTTTTACACTCTTGTAAAGTAGACATAAATACAGCACCAGTAACTCTAGTAATATCCAGGTGGCAATTGCTCTCATTTCAAACCACAAAACATACTTTCTTCTGATTTCTAACTTAGCCATTTACATCTTCATCTTAACTATCTGGTAGATCACCTTGGAAAGCTACCATTTACCAGAGTCATAAAGGAGTAGTCAAGGTACTTGATATTTCTGTTGATTCTGACAAATGATTCATGCAGAGAAGAAAAGCATCAGTGCACCAAAAAACATTTCATCCCAAAAAACCCCTAGAGAAATGTGAAAAAAAAAAAAAAAGAAGGGAAAAGAAAAAAGAGAAGAGAGAAGAGAGAAGAGAGAAGAGAGAAGAGAGAAGAGAGAAGAGAGAAGAGAGAAGAGAGAAGAGAGAA
>JAAGNO010014525.1:65594-78833 GCA_033439905.1 Ceryle rudis | reverse complement strand
ACCTCCAACCTGTTGGTACCTCCCCAGTCAGCCAGGACTGCTGATAAATGGTGGACAGTGATCTGGTGAACACCCCCACCAGTTCTCTCAGCACTCTAGGTTGTAACCCATCTGGCCCCATAGATTTATGCACATTGATGTTGAGGAGCAGGTCATGGACCATCTCCTCCTAGATTGTAGGGAATTACTCCTGAAGAGTAGATCAAGTAATACCTTTCTTTGCAGCTGCCTGCAAATTACTGTTATCTCCACCCACTACAGGGCTCCAGCCCATTACGGTTGATGATAATGAGCAGCACAGAGAACAGATTGAAGTTTTTCATCAGTGCAATTGGTGAAAAAAACTTCCTTTCTGGTAGAATATACCATCCCTAAATTGGGAGAAAATCTACCATTTGGTTTACAGCAGAATTTTGTGGGCTTAATATACAAGGAAATTTTCCATCCCAAAAGAAAGTTAGCTTAAAGAAACATTTAGAATAAATAGTTTTTTCCAGTGCAGTATTTTAGAAACAACTTCACAAAAACCAGATGCAAACATTTTCTTCAGTTTGCCTGGAGATTTCTCTGGATTTCATTTTGATGTCTGTATTTTTCCTTGTATTGGTTTATAAATAAATTCTTTGTCTATGATCTCTGGAGAGTTTCTGCCACATCAACAAGCAAAAGAAAAGAAAAACTTATCTAGATACTAACACACTTTTACATCTTCTTTAATTTTAGGAACGTTACTTGCTTGCGAGTGGCACAGTCTGTAGACAATCACTGCTCCTCTACTTTCCTTCAGAATGGGGAATGCTGCATTTGTGCTCAGAGGATGCCAGGCTGCTCCCTGTGCCTGCCTAGATTCATCTGCCAGGCAGGCCTCTGGGGTAGCACAGCATCTGGTAGGAGTTGGGACAACCCTTCAGTTTTCTGCTTTTTTTTCCTAAAACTGTACCAGCCATGGTCAAGATGTAGTCAAAATACCTGAATTATCCTAAGGTACATGTAGTTCCTAAAAGTCAGTGGGGTACAGACTCCAAAGGAGTATGTCATATTCCAAAACTGTCTCCTGTGATACTTTAAATTTCTGTCTGCTATTAACAGACTGTCTATGTGAGCAGAAACATCAATTTTTTACTCATTCTTTCCTTTTTTCCTAAAAATACATCTAGAACCTTTAATGAAGAACTAGTTTCAGTTCAAGGATAGAAATTCCAATAAGTCTTTAAAAAGTAAGGTAGCACTCTGCAGGTGGCATAGCTGGAATTTGCCTGTGCACTTCTGGGCAGGGGAGACACAGCTTTCGGGTGACTGTCCGGAGTTGCCTCTCAGTCAGAGCCACCAAGGTAACTGGAGCCAATACTGCATGCAAGGACCCACCCACAAACACACTGTGAGCAGACGTAAGTTTACAAAACATTCTTTTTTTTATTGTATTTGACCAGAGCCCAAGTATTCCAAGAGAAGCATCTTGAAATACATTGCGTCTCAATTCAGTAATAAGAAAACTAGTATTTTAGGCAACAACAGCCAGCTGAGAGGAGCATGAAGCATCCCCTAAGCAGAAGAAATAAATATTCTATATGTTGTATATCCAAGTAGATACTATGAGTCAGTGGTAACCTGACCTTTACATAGAATATGTAATGTCTAGCAGCAGAGTTAGGGTTGAACATCAAAATCGCATTTCCAACTGCTGAGCTGTGAAATGCTTGTTGATAGCAGAAGAGTTTCAGAGAACAAATAATATCAAAATAAGTATCGGCAAGCAAACTGTCATATTTAATGAAGCATAGATACATTTTTTTGTTACTGACCAATCCATGCATCTGCAGTTCTAATATTTCAGGAAAAAAGCTGTCAACAACAGAAGAACACTGTTTTCTAAAGAGTAGAACATTTTGTCTTCATGCACTTCTTGAAGAAGGCAATAGCATTTCTATGAAAATCAGTTCTGAGGTTTTTATTATTTAGCAGATTTCATGCTTTTAAAAGAAAGAACACCCCTTGAGGTGGAAATTTTGTCTGTAAGCTGTGTATTTTGTCAAAACAATTTTTTTCTTAATTAACATTACAAATGTTTCTGACAATTGAAAAAGATGACAGTAATACTAATGTTATAAATTATGAAACTTCAGCTGTTTAGAGTAATGGAGATTGAATACTAAGTAGCTGCCTTGCTGACACCTTGCAGAGTCAATTCTATAAATGTATTTGTTTCATTCTGGAAATAAAATCAATCTTATTGGACTTTGTTGATATATGGAAGAATGCAAAACAGAATCCAAAGATGGTAAATTGATTTTTGATTTTTTTTCTTTAACAATACCCAAACAGTTCAGTCAGAGCTATGTTTATTTACAGTATACAGTTTTGTAACTGTAACTTGAATTAATAACTTATTTAAGTGCCTTGGATCAGCCACAGAGGCACCTCTAAGCTGTCAGCAGGAACTCCTTCACAGCTACAGCCCAACGGGTTGTAGTACATACATACATATATGTACATGCAGTAGGTAACATTGTACACCTCAATTATATTTGGAATATAGTGATGAAATGATTGTAAGGATTGAAAATCAATAAAATAATTTACACTTTGAATTTACAGTCTTTTAATACTAACATGCTGGGGGAAAATAAGGCTTTTTAATTACTACTGACTAGAACAGGACAAGGTACTGATAAAAAATCCTTCACAGTCTTTTCTGATGCCCTATCTTTTATCTTTTTAAAGAGCCGTTTCTACATAAGAAACAGGAAAAAAAAAAAAAATCTTCCTTTCTTTTCCTTCTCATTTTTTCCTTCCCATCACACCCTTTAGTGGTGTTTTTGTCCTCTGCCTTTCCTTGGGCAGCTCTCTTCATCCAGCCCTTTCATGTTTATTCCTGAGCTGAATAAGCAGGTACAACCTCTGATTTATGCTGATGCTATTCTCTCCTTACAGGATTATCAGCAGAATTTGAGGTGCAAACATTTAAGAAACAATATGTATCTGTGTTAATAGAGCTAAGAGTTAACTCCAGCAGTTCACAGCAGTAAATAAAATGTTAATTTTGAGGGAATCAGCTAATACAAACTGATAACAGGATTCTTTTCATATTCTGCTTTAAGTGAAAATGGTCCCCTTTGCTGGACAAGAGCACAGAATTCTATTATTTTAGTACTATTAAACTGGTTATCAAAACATCTTTAAGCCTATTGTAAGATGGAAATTGAAAAATATTTTTTGCACTGTCTTTTTCTTCTCCTTTAGTGGTAATTATGCAATCATTTTTTTTTTTTTTTCTTGAATGGGGACAATTATCAAGATACATACATTAAAAATGTTGATTCAAAATGACAAAGCAATAGGGTATGCAAAAATGAAACCACAAAAGATTTGAGATTACTGCATAGCAAACACATCATCTCTTCTTTTTGAGATGTAAATTTCCACATGAAATGTAAAAAATGTCAGCAGCCAACTAGAAAAATAAGAACTATGTTTTGCCATCTCGATACATAGTTGAACATACTTAGCCATCAGAGTTTTTAGTGCTGCATAAATAATGTATAAATACTTGACAGTTCTGAATAGGTATGTTGATTTTTACTTAAAAACAAATAACCCTGTTTTTCCGTGAAGAATACATGTATGACTGGATGGTAAGGAGTTATTGTGAAAGGAATAAAGACAAGACAGGGTGAGAAGTACAATTTAGGCTGAAGTAGAGTCAGACTATGAGATATTTTTGCATGCTCAAACCCCAGTAAAATCAATTGACTTTAATGGCTGCAAGAATACATTCACAAAGACCTGTCTTACAGGATGAGGAACTTCTGCTCTAGCAATAGGCAATTTTCTGGTAAACACACCAAAAATGAGCATTCCGTCCTTGATTTTTACATAGTAGATTTTCTCTTTTGTTCATAACTGCCTTCATACCACAAAATAAACATAAAACATGTTGAACACGCAATGTTTTTTAACGTAAATAAATTTTGTATGATAAAGTAAAAAGAAGTAAAAATCCTATTCTACAAACATAATGAAAACAAAACAAAGCAGTAGTTTTTTGTTTCTTAAGTAAACAAAATCTATATATAGCAGCAGACAAGATTATATTTTCCAGAAAGTAGAAAAAAAACAACACAAAGTCTGTAGATTACAGTTCAAAGTACTGCAAAGCTGCAGTATGCTCTAAAACTGTTTGGTTTATAGCTGAAGAAACTCTTTGAGGACAAGCAGTCCATGCATACTGAAGGATAGGAAAGATGGAAACTTGTGGTATGCTTGGACAGAGATAATGTGTGAAAGATCAAATTACTACTATCTTGCATAAGCAATGAAGAAATGAAATCAATGCTGTAATTCTTATCACAAGATGCTCCTTGAGTCATAATGGCCAATCAATGAAATTGAGAATTTATTAGAAAATTCGTTCAGCACTCCAATAACTTGATGAATTCAGACCCACAGTTAAACAGTATCACTGAAAAAAATACTATATTGACATAATAGTTTACCTCAAAGGACCCTGAACAGTCTCATATTACAGTAGAATACAGCAATGACTGAGAAGTATTAAACAGAATATCAACCTTTTGTTAAATATTTTGAAAAAACAACAAAGTAAAAATAGAACCTAAAAATTTTGATAAACCGTGAAAATATGGGCAATGCTAAATAGAAGAACTGGAAAAACATAACATACATTTGTCAGAGTTATCAATAAATCTATAGTAATAATAATGATTTCTCTATCACCCGTCAGGTTTTTTAGGAAATTATGCTTTTGAATGACAATGCCCAGGGACTGATCAGAGATAGTATTAAAATTGGATAAGGAAGATTGGGGGCACCATGGAGAATCCATCGTGCATATCAAACAGTGCAGTCTTTAGGCATTTTATGGAATTCTTTTATGCATTCCCACTTCATCAGTAAATTTTTATAAGATTGCTACATATGAGGAGAGAATTTCAGATTTCAGAATAGTAAATAAGCCTACCTAAGGCTAAAGAAAAGATCTTCCATTAATTGCAAATTAGTGCAATTTCACCCAAGTGAAAGAGTATGGAATGGATTTCATTGTTTACAAATCTGTTCCCTCTGAAGCATAGAATGTTGTAAACTTTCTATTTTCTTTTAATAGCTTTGTATTTATTTCCTTTCCCTGGAATTATCCTCTGTATGTATTTTAAACCTCTTTATTCTCCCATGATTTTCTTTGCCTCTTAGCATAGCTGGGATAACACTACTCTGGTCTATTCCTGCTACTTCCATTCTTGTCACCTAATGTTCCACCATGATTTCTTGCATGTGATTTACTTGAAGTCTGTAAATGGTCTTCAGTTCAAGAACTAGAATGGCATGCCATAGTTTAGTTTTCCAGGCAAAGTGCATTCTATCTCCCAATATGGCAAATAACTTCCCTTCACATTGCCACAGCCAAATGTATTATTACTGTAAAAGTGAAGGCACCCTTCCTCTTCTCACCTTCTCCCTTGCTTCAGACAAATACCAAAATGCTACAGACTTGCTCTTCAAGAGCTCACTGTTATACTTTAGATATCTGAAAATGTTTGTTTCTTTGGGGTTTTTTTGGGGTGGATTTTTTTGTTTGTGTTTTTTGGTTGGTTGGTTTGGTTTATTTGTTTGGGGTTTGTTGGCTTTTTTTTGGGGGGGGGGGGAGGGGAGAAGGTCCCTCAGTCTTACTACTACTGGTTATAATAAAACACAAATTTGTAAACAAACAATCACCAGAAAAAACAACTGAAAAAATGCCAACCCAGAAAAACAACAAACCAATTAATTTGAACTTACTGTCAGAACAGTTGCTGTGCAAGATTTGAAGAAGCTGTTAAAAATCACTCTCCTAACCAGAAACTTTACTAACACGAAGATGAAATTAGCTGTAAATCAAGTAAAATAATAATAATAAAAAATCTTATTTAGCTGATATATTTTCTATTCCAGAGTTTAGGAGGGGACAAATCAACACAAAAGATTGTGCTGTACTATAACTTCCAGTTAGATAAATTTCCACACTATACCAAGGCAGAAGTAATCTTGTAAGGAAGACACCATCTTGTAAGATCTGAAATAAACCCAATTATTTTCTAGTTTAAAAAGCCTATATAATCAACTAATTACTCAGAAGTCAAACAGGAAACAAATACAAGTGTGAAATAATCAAAAGTAAACAGACCGAAAAAACAAACCCAAACAAAACCCACCAAATCTGAGAGCCAATTATGCAAAGTGCTCAGTGAGTATTTATGCTCACAGATACACTGTAAAGAACATCTGGATTCACTAGTAAAATAAATTTGCTCTTAACTAAACAAAGGAGAGTCCAAAATCATGGGACTGTAATAAAAATGTTTACAGTTCTACCAGGGAAAAACCTTAGCCTCAACAACAACCGGCCAATGTACTCTCTGCAGCTCTGCTCGGGATGTAAAAATGCCATTTGTATTCAGTCTTTTCTCATTTTTGGTACATTTGTTTCACACTAATAAATGCCGTTTCTCCATTTTATTTTTAAATGGGTTTGTCCTAAGAATGTATTCCAAAAATCACTTCGCTGAAGTTGAAATTTGATACATGAAACACTAGATGGCAGAACAAGGCAGGAGCTGAGTATCTGCTAAAGGCTGCACCTTGAGCTCGCCTGCATTTTACACCGAGCTTTTCAAAGATACAGCTGAAATATTTCAGCTGGTTTTGCCTATGAAAGTTATCAATGGTTACACAAAAATTATCTCCGTACGTTAGAAGCTTTGCACACCGGACACGCTGTTCCCTTCCCCAAAAGACAGGCGAGAGGTGTCACTCCGGCGCTTGCTCCCGCCCCTCCCGTCCCGGCAGCAGCAGCCGCCGCCTCGGCCGCGGCTTGGGGAGTTCGGCTCCCCCGGAGTTGATGCGGTGCCGCACAGCCGAGAGGTCAGCTCCTGAAGCCAAATCATGCTGACTTCAGAAGGCTGTGTGTTTCAGTTGAAAACGACCAAGAACTGAAGGTAGAATTTAGGTTGAAGTAGAGATCAAAGTAAAGGGATTTAGCTTCCAGGCTCGTCAAGGAATCTAACAAGAAGAGATGCAGAAACAATACTAGGACAGTAAACACTCAAATACAGAAATGAATAGACAGATGAAAAAGACCTCTTAGAAACTTTGAAAATGCTTCTCATAAACAACATTAACCAAAGTAAGAGTTTAACAGAAAGTAAGAGATTGACAGATACACTGGCTCACCTGACCAGCTCCCTGCCTGAAGAGTACAACAAACAAAGGCACCTAAATAAATTAATAAAAACAAGGTGTGATTTAGTTGTATTGCTGAATGCAATTAGGATACCATTTTGTTCATAATCAGGCTCACAGACACATTTCCCACCATGTCGTGGATGAATCCCACTTCATCGTCTCAGTGGAGCTGCTCACATACTGCATTAAGTGGAAAAAATACATGTTGGCTATCTGAGAAGTTTGACCAGTTGAACTTAAGCTTAAGCAGTGCTGCATGTGATTTGCTGCTACCAGCACTAACAATACGTTTCAGATGGGATAGCAAATTTCACTGAGGGTGCACTGCAACTCGCCTTAAATTCTCACACAGAAAGCATCATCTGTGGCAGCAAAAGGCTTTGCATAAGAGTAGTGATGCATCCACTACAGCCTAGATATGCTGGGTAGCATCACAAAACCAGCAATGTGTACAGACATTATCTCCTATCCTAAGCCTTGTCCTAACCACATTCTATTTCTTCATACGCCTATAGTTATACTTCAGAAGCTTCAGTCTTCCTGGTTTTGGCAGAGCTCTCCTCCACAGCCCATTAGGGGGTCTCTGAACATGCACTACATGAAAACAAAAGGCAGAAATGTCACAAACTGAGGCAACAAATGGTCGGGGAGGGCTGCTGAGCTGCTGCTCTGGGAAAGGCAGAGCAGCTGCTCAGAGATCTCCCACCTCACACAGAGCTACTCCTGGCACTGCTGGAGAAGGAAAGCTCATCCAGGTGGCAACAGGACTTGCTCAAAGGCATTTCAAAATCAAAGGGAATGGCTTGGGCAACAGCATAGCTACCACTTATAATCAAACATGTAATCCATGTTGCATTATTTCAGGCTTGTACTATCATACGTATAATATTTCAGACTTCACGCTGAATGATAGTCTGGAGATTGCTGCTTTGTGAGGATGAAATTGCATTGTCTCCCAAGAATCAACATACAAGCATGTAAACTACTGATGAAAGATGGGGTGGGGGAAGGGAAAGGAGAAGAAAAAGGAGAGGGATTGAGAGAGGAAAAAGCCCCACTTCATATATACCATTCACTGGCTGTTCTTTTGTTCCAGATCTGCCTCATTCTCAAAAATGGCATAATATAACTGGAATTAAGCAGTAATTTCGGCCAAAACAGGTACAAATAACAAGAATATGATCTGCCAACTCCCCTGTCCCTTGCGCTATTCCCTAGGTCTGTTTTTCCTGCAGCCCCTCCTTTCTCAGGTGCCCCTGTGCAGCCTCAATGTCCAGAAATGGGAACAAACTCCAAAATGACCAAGAAAGAATCACAGGAAAAATCATGACTGTAACCCAAAAGATTCATGGTTGCACAAATGCCTTGGCACTGCACAAAGGTAATTTCAGCAAAAAAAGGATGCCATAGTAAGCTAATAGGAATTTAATTTCATAGTTGTTCATACAACTGAGCTATGCAATCATTTATGTCTAGGGCTTGATATTGCTCAGGTTAACCAGGCACTTCAAGTTTACCCTTCATATGCTTTAAAAGTAGAACAAGGGGTAAACAGTTTTTTCATTCTTAGTCACAAATATCAAAATGTTATATTACTAATATATAATAGGGATTAATTTCTTTTGTCTTTCTCTGGGATTAACTAGCTGTATATCAAGTGAAATCAGCCCAACTAGTGTAGAAATAATACAAGGAGGGGAGGCCCAAAATCCTCATTATCAGGTAGGTTTTGGAGACCTCAATTTTTCTATCACTTTTCTGACTTCCTATGCCTCATCTTAAATACAAACATCATTACATATACACCCAGGAATCCATTTCAGTGCTCTCTTTCAACTCTTTCTTTACTAACATAGAGCACTGCACAAACACTGTGGTGAAGGTAATTTTGCAGCATCTCACATCACTCCCAGCTGTTTAAGAAACCTTATGCTCTCTTTTATCTGATGAGAACAAACCTACTTGTTTTTCACCCTAGACTCCAGTCTCTTTCAAGCAGTTGCCAAGTTGCTACTGTATCACAATTACTCAATTGGCATTAAAACCAAAACAAAACAAAATGAGGAATATATATATTTGATAAGGAACAAGGGTACAATGAGGTTTCCTGTTTGAGTCTGAGTATTACACAGAGGAACCAAAATATGACCGTGATTATATATCACTAGAGCAAAACCTGCTAGGAACACTTTGATGCCTGCAGTTTTTACTCACATATATATACATCCGCTAAGTTTAAGAGTCTTCACACTTGACTGAGCATAACAACAACTTTCATATTCAGAAATGCCAGCTCTCTAGGATGTTGATTGGACTAAAAACTAAGTAGAGGTTACTCAAGGATAGGAAGAACTGTTCTCCAGCAATAACACAAGAGCCATGAAGTAGCAAAAGTAGGCGGCAGCAGGTGGTATGTATACCCTCTGGAGCATTTTCTTTTTCTCAAAAGCCAAGGAAACCATTGTACATATTGACACAAAACAGAGAAGATGCTAAAAGGTTACATGATTTAAAAACAAACAACTACATTTAAGCAAATTAACAGACAACCTCTGCCCCTGCTAAGGACTATTTAAGTGAAAGATAAGTACCTTGGATTGGGAAATCCTGGAGTGTTTTAGGAAGGTGGGCTTTCCTTGTTCTTATATTGCCTATGTATTTGCAGTTGGCAATTTTTTGAGGCATCAATATAGACCATTGATGGGGCCTGTTGTGGTCTTTTCTACACTCTTGTTAAGCTTCAATGTATTCTGATGAGTGACATGTTAATGTACACCAATTATTTCAATGATTGCTATAGAATGTAGTTAAAGAAACACAACTTTACATTTGCTGATTTTAAAGAAAAGATTTAATTAATAAAGTCTGTGCATAATACTGTCCCTGGTTAATCCAACAGTCTAGCAAAATCATAAGCTTTTCCTGGCTTTCTGGCATATTTCTGTGTTATATTCATTCAGACTCAGGTAAGTTCCTAACTAAATGGAATTACTGCTGAGCACAGTTAATACTCTAACCATGGGTAAAAATATGTCATCCTCACTAACACTGACCATAAACAGAAACAGCTTTTACTTTCATCAAACTAAATAGAACCTCTTGGACCGTAAAATATTATTTAAACTGAATAAGCATAGCAGAATCAGTCAGTGTATGAGTTAGTTCATATTATTTTTATTTTGCTTTTCTGAACACGGACAGAATAAATTCAGCTGTAATTTACCATTGAAGGCAGATAGCCCTTTCTGACTTAAAAGAAAGAAATTATGTTGCTAGTTACTTATAGGATCTTTGCTGCTTCATTTTGAAAGGTAACACCTTGACATTGGTAGTTACAGAAATTGCCTACAGCCTTCAGCTTTGTAAAAAATTTCAGGCTCAATTAAACTTCTAGAACAGTCTCTATAAATAAATGCAATAAAACTCCAAATCCCCTGAAAAATCTTGTATATTAGTTTCTGACAGGGAAATTCAAACGGTCAGATTCTTCAGTGCTGCTCATGATAAACAATGGCTTAAATCCACAAGCAATGCTGGGTCTGAGGCAGATGCAGGCATGCAGCACCAAAACACAATGGGTGGCAAAATCCAAAGGTCTGCAGACATCAATAACCTGCATTTTGCTCAGGTGAGCATGTAAGCAATAGTTATTTTACACTAACATGGTATCCTGACACACCTGGAGTACTGGAATATGGTCCTCCCTGCAAACCCTTCTTTGAGGGACATACTTCTTGCAGAGATCTAAAGAACATAGCAGACACTCATTAATGTTCTATCTTAACCACTCCAGCAAGATTTGCAAGAGTGTGTTCTGGATCCAGCTGCACATGTTCGGTTTGATAGTTTTTATGCAAATTAGAAATTGCTATGAATAGCTTTATCAAGAAACCAAAGAGTATAGCATTTTTGTATGCATAACTTCAGTAAAAGTTGGTGAAATAAGTAAAACTTAATTTGGGAGAGGAAAATACATGGATCATTGGCTAAAATCACTCAGTACAGACTAGTTTTGAGATTATTTTTTTTTTAGGCTATGGAAAACACGTAAAATTCCCATGAATGCGTTCTAGACTGAATTAATTTTCAGTAATTAACTTCTAAATGTTATGTTATGTAACACTATTTCTGGGTATATCTCTGCCTAAACACAGAGGGCTATCTTTTAATTTTTATGTATGGGAGAGGCATATTCATAATCAATACTAACAGCAGAAGGTATTGTAAGGAAATTATTCTATGTACTAAGAACTGATGCTTTTTTTTTCATTGGACATTGTATTTTATCAGTTGTCATACTACAGTAAATCAACAAATAAGCACATTTAACAAGAAAATATGATTGTAAATGACATAATCACAGATTCAGCCCTTCTTGCAGATGTAAGAAGGGGTCACAACTATTCTGAGATAATAGGAATTCTCTTTCTTACCATTTAAGTGGAGACACTACAAAGGTAGGTAGGTAGGTAGGTAGGTAGGTAGGTAGGTAGGTAGGTTGGTTCATGAGTCCTGGAGTCTTGGAAGAAGACTCAGAGTCATGTTCCCAGAGCTGGGCACTGGGACCTCCAGCTCCAGGTGTTGTTTGAACAGACTGCACACACCTGTTCTGCTCTGAAGCACAGACCTACCATTCCCTCATCCAGCAGCATCTTATTACTGCTTCCATAATTTCACTTTAAAATAGTGGGAATATTCAATTGATAGTTGAACATAAGTAACTGCATTGAGTCCATCACTAAGCAGGAGCAAGACATAGGGAGACAGAAATCTAACAGTGCCATTTTGCCAGTGCTGACGTCTGGTACTGAGTGGGAAATCCCCAACTGTTTGCAAGCAATTGATGGCAGAAGCAAGAGCTGTGTGCAGATGTCCTGAGTCAGTCCAACATCTGTACTCCTAGTATCACTAAGGTGTTGAAGGTACTCATGGCTCTGTTCTCTTGGGGAGGTCAGTGCTCAGTGTCACTTCCTTCCCAATAAACACTTCACTCACAGACATTTCTCTCTGCCAAACTGTTTTTCATATTCTGAGTTAGTCACATTTTCTCTCTCTCCCTAGAAAATATCTCCATTTTAAAAGTGCATGCTGCTATCCAACAGAGATAAGTCACAGCTGAGGTAAGGGAAAAAAATACTTTGCTTGCTTATCTCCAGGGGAGGTTACAGCCACTACCCTTGTCACATCATCGTTTTTGATTGTAAACAGCGTGCTGCAGCCTTTGGTTGAGACCTCTTGTAAAACAGCAAGGCATTCTGGTTTTATATTCTCTTACACATACTGGTATCAGCTAGGACAAATTCACTCAAGTCAATCTACACTGACATAAAACCATGTAATAGAAAAGAGAAAAGCTCTAAGTACTCTGGTACTACACCAAGTCTAAAGAATAAAAAACTACACACGCATGATCACAACAAAAAGTTTCACTAAATTAGAATAAAATATTCTTTTGTCCACCACTAGGAAGCAGTATAGTCATGTTTTTAACAATCTGTAAATAATAATTATTCAAGTCAGGCTTCTGGAATATTTAAAGAGGACCCCAAGACAAAACAAAAAGAAAAAAAAAAAAGAAAGAAAAAAAGCCATCTCTGTCTGATGTCTGTATCAACTACTTGTGACACTTAATGCCCCTGCAGGAAAGTAAAACTGGAGAGGATTCTGAACATGATGGAAAGGCTTCATATAAGATATTTTTCTCACAACAAAAGGAGATAAACCTTTGCAAGCCTTCTTGCACCCTTCCTACACACAATACCAGGCGAAATACATAGACCGTGCAGTGTTCAGTTACAGGTTTTGAAAATCTTTAATGTCTTTGTAGAACGCTTATACAAAGGTGTGAGTCGTGGGGCACATTTACAAAAACATGAAAAAAAAATAGAATATAATCATAAAATCTAATGGAATGAAGTTTACCAGATTGGTTTTGTCTTAGATTAGCATTTAAGAGATGTAAGTGCCTGATAACTCCTTCACTATTCCCCAGGTCTTTTATAT
>JAAGNO010014525.1:0-45425 GCA_033439905.1 Ceryle rudis | reverse complement strand
AAATACAATAAAATGGAACAAAAATGTAAAGTCAGTAGCATTACTTACATGTTAGAATGAATCATACTGAAAATATATAAAATATAATTGAAAAAATATGTATTTGAAACTGTTTTAAAAGTTAAATTTTTTCTTTTCAGCAACAGCAAAAGAAAAAGAAACAATAGTTTCATAGCAATAGTTTCATAGTAAACACTGGCTGATGGGTTTGCCGCCTCTCAAGTTTTACGGATCTAGTTTACTTAAGGCAGCAGTAGAAGTTTTTCTGGTGTAATGTTGTCTTTCTCTTGTTATCTCATTGTTGACAGTATGGCAGATGACACAGACACACAGAACTCTATTAAATCTCATCTCTAACAAGAAAACTAAAATCTTACAAGTTAGCATTTTGTATCTATGAAGATTAGCAAACATCTAAGTGGTTCACCACTTGCAGCAGGAATGACTTTGGAAAACACTCCCAGAAATCTACAGTGCACCTATGCACATGAGGAAGAAGCTGGTGCTTGTCCTTGGTATCGCCTTAAGAAATTATGAAGCCAACATTAACAATCATCTCTAAAAGGTGCTATCTCATTTTTTAATGAGCTTTAGATATTTCCAAGATACAGAATTCTTCTTTTAGGAATCAGACAATTATAAAAACATTTACAGAATCTTTCCAGGATTCTTATGTGGATAATGAATTAAATTCGCCACTGAGGTCCTTTGACATGGTGCACCCCCCTTATCTGTGCTAGCAAACCTGTTTACTCTCCAAAGTATGAAAATCTGCAGGGACTGTTCTCTGTCCGACTTCAAGCCCTCAGTATTGCCTAGGGTCCACTTAGTCTTCTGGCTGGGCTGGGCCAATGCCCATGCTACAGGCCAGGCCGTGTATCCAACAGTGCAGACTGCCAGGTTTCAGTGGCCAGGAACGTCCTCATAAGAATCTTTAATTTAGCAGAATAGTCACAACCTTACATGTGTAATTTCCAGTACTACAGTTAAGCCAAAATTTTCAGATGTGACAAGTGGTCTGTACCTCCATTTCAGGTTACCTAGCTTGTAAAACCATAAACTGAGCTTTGACTTTTAGAAACTAAGAGTATTCTCCCATCGAAATATAATGTACTAAATCATTGCTCAGGGTAGCATTCTATTACCAGCCCTGAATATCATTCTTGAAACTGTTATGCAGGTAGTATATGCTAATAAATTGATGAGTTGTGGGGAGTGTCTTCAACTGTAGTTTAAAATGCAGTAAAGGCTCTTGAATTCCTACTTAAAGAGATACTCAACTTTGCAAAAGGTCTAGAACTCGACAGGTTGCAGTAACTTCAGAAGACTTTGCATCAAAAACCCATAGACAACTATTCGATTATATTAACATCTGATAGTAGCGCAATTAATAACTATGTATTATGATATTTTGTAGTAATACAATATATATACAATATATATGCACAATATATACAATAATACTTTTTCTATTATAATACAAAACCTAAACTCCAAAGCAAAGGAAAGAACTAAATCAAACACAAGCCACACAAAAGCCTAAAATGCCCAGGTGTTTCAAAATTGCCTTTCATAAAATACCGTCCGAGAACTTGCTCCTGAATGATATGTGACACTTTGAAAGACACTACAACCCTCTTTAAAAAAGACACAAAACATAGAACTGTGTCTTTCTATTACATTGCATATAATGATGAACTAATTCCTGAAGTCCTAACTTATTTCTGAGACTGAAATTGATTTGTGTTCTTTATCCATTGATTTTATGACAGAAAGGTGAAAAATATATCTGAGATGCATTGATATTTAACAAAAATATAGTTTGAATACAAACAATAGTTTTTACTTGTCTACCTGTTGCTCCAACTTTTTTTTTTTGATAGTTTGCTTTTGTAGAAGGAATAATTTTAACTTGAGTTCTAGACCACATTTTTGAAAAGTAAAATGTGATATACAGAAAACTATTAAAAAAAAAAAAAGTTAAAAAAAAATCCAAACTGTCTTAGCAAGCCAGTGAGCAAATGGTACCTTTGTAACTGGATTTAGAGAATTCTGTCTTGTTTATAGACTCATTTTCTTATGAACATATAAAGCCAATGTCTACTTATCTTTCCTCATTTGCTTTGAGGAAGATACTACCCAGAGTTTCCACAAGAACCCACCTCAGAGTAATGTAGCGCAGCCATAGGCCAGGATAAGCACAGCACTCAAGCTATCTCACTACTGCTTTATACATTTATCTTCACAATATGCCTGCCAAGAAGTACAGTACAACCATACTTTTGAGATGTGTAAGTCAGGCAAAGGTATCTGCCTAAGAAAAATTTTACGGACCTATACTAAGTAGAATTGAGGTGAGAAAAACAACTTCTTTTCTTCCCAGAGTGGAAGAAAGGAAGCTCCTTCTCTGTTTGGCTTTGAAGTTCTCTTGGTGTCTGGAACCACACTTCCAAAAATTCCCAGAACTGCCTCTGGTCACAAAGCCCATGCAGTTCAATTCAACTGCCCAACACTACTCAGCCAGGATGAAGATGATGTGCATTTAATTCATGGAAGAGTATTGCTAGACAAGAGACCAGTATCCCCAAGCTGTGTGAGCATCCTAGTGTCTGCCCAGTCTCTCTGCTAGCCCTGTGCCCACTGGCCTGACCATCTCATTTGGGCAGGAACTACCTGCAGAACCACCATCCTGGCTCCAGCCTACTCAGTGAAGACTCAATGCACAAATATCTTCCAAGAACAAGCACAAGGTATTAAGAGATTTACCATTCATACATTCATTAAAGAATGAAATAGAGCTACAGAAAAATATACACATTCAGGTACACCCCAAGCAACTTCAGTGAGTGTGTTGCTGCTTTTGGGCTACACTATGCAGCTAAGCAAAAACAGTCTTGTCCTGTATGACTGGAATGAATACCTCTGACGTGAAAAAGGCCCTGATACATATCTTTCAGGTGTCAGAAACTATATACATTGATATCGTAAAGATATCAATTAATATTACTGCTCATATGTTCTACTTTGTCTTGTATATGTAGTGTAAAGAAAACAAAAATTATTTCTGTTTTTCTGTGATCTCAGGTACAACCTTTTATTTCATCTGCTCCCTCATTGCTATTTTTTCCAGTACACTATACTCTATCATACACATTTACTTGTAAATTGGCTATACACACTGTAAAACTGAAAGGCACATTCTTGGTGTATCTAAAAAATATAGTGCTTAGATATATATATATTTTTTTTAATCAATGAAATGTTTTGCTTAAAACAAATTAAGCACAACTAAAAACCAAAGAAAAGAAACATTTAGTTTAATTGAAGAGCTTTCCAGGTTGTTTGGCTTTTTGTTTGTTTTGGGTTTTGGTGGGTTGTTTTTTTTTTTTTTTTTTTGTTAGTTAGTTTGGAGCAGAAAGAAATATAAATGTGAAATAAATGTAGTGGCATTATAATTCTGTTCTTAGCAGTCTATACTAGCTTATAAGACTTCTTAAACTATTAAGTTGTAATGGCTTTCAGGTCTCACATTAGCAATTACTGCCTATGCAGTAGATGAAGGAAATAATAAATTCCAAAGCTGAAAAGCAGATATTGTCATCTTTGTTGCTTGTGGCTCATTTCTGCTTTGACTGAAGTCAAAACTGAAATATACTGACTTCAGTTGAACAGAACGAAATCCACGTGCCATGTGTTAATATAAATGCAAAACAGAATTAGTATGGGAATAAGTGACATGACAACAAGCAAAGGAAAACTCAAAGGTATATGCAGACTGAGCCCTGGAAAGGTTAAAATTTTATAACTTCATGAGCAATTCTGAGCTCTCAAACATCCAGGAAGGCTGTGCTTCTGAACAGCAAATAAATTATTTTGGTGCCTTGGTTATGATAAGACCTCAGATTTAAGCATGTAGCTTCTAATATTTTTTTTAAAATACATTTTGTTTTTCTAAGCATAAAAAAAAATACAAAAAAAAAAAGGAAAAAATATCAGGTAATTGGTTAGCTATAACTATCACAAGCAAAGGTAGAGTTGGAAATTTGGAGAACCATTATTTTAAAATAAATATATATATGATAAATGTTATATATACTAGTTATTAGCATCAGAAAAACAAAAATAAGTATCAACATTAAATGGGTTTATTTTTTAAGTGTAAGCCCAGAACCGTGCATTTAGCTGTGCATTTGGTGAAAGAACTAGACTTTGCTAAAAATTTGGTATGTAATAACACTTTTTCTTCTGTTAATTTTATCAGTCTTTCTGACATGTCATCCCATGGTAAGGAGTTTCTCAGTCTCGCTAAATGTTACATAAAAGCAGAACAAGATGACTTGTTCGTCTTTATTGGTTTTTATCTTTTTTCCACATTTTTTTCCTCCTGGAGATATTACTGAATGTTTCCAGTTCTTGAATCTGAAAAGGTAGTGGTCAGTCATTCCAAACTCAGTTTCTCCATTACAATCATAGCTTCTAAACCCCTGTCCTATCTCCCTTCATGCACCCCTCTCAAGGGATGAAGAATCCTAATCTGATAGGTCATTCTGTGCAATCATACCTACTGTTTTTCTCCATTTTTTTCCAGCTCCACTACATGCTTTAGAGATGGTAGGACTAGAACTAACTTCAGACAGTATTCAAGGTGTTAGTAAACTAGAGAGTTGTATGCATGCATATTAATGTTATCTGCTTTATTCTGTATGCCTTTCCTAATAACACCTAACATTTGATTTGCCTTTTTCTTGACTGCTATTGAGCACTGAACTGACATTTTCATAGAACTGTCAATCATAACTCCAAGATCTAATTTCCATGTGATAATAGTCAGCTAGGAATCCATCATTATATATGTAAAGTTAGAATTGTTTATTTCCCATGTGCATCACTTCAAATTTATCTAGATTGCATTTCATCTGCTATTTTACTGCAGTCACTTAGTATGGTAATATTTTTCTTCAGTTCATCATAGTCAGCCTTTGTTTTTATTACCTGCAAAAACTTGGTGTCATCAACAAATTCTGTCTACTCATACACAGTATTAATGAAAATGTTGAACAACCCAGACACGTATGACTGCTGATCACCTCCTTCCTCTCTCAAGAGCAACCTCTTACTCCTACCTTCTATTTCCTGACTGAATTGTCTCTATTTGGAGGCTAGAATTCTGCCTTTATTCTTCAGCTCTTTCCCTTCCCTTTTTTTTCATTCTTTTGCAAAAATCTATTCAATATCATCATAGAACATCCTACACTGTTCTCCAGATGCCTTCTACAACAAAACCAACAACAGCTGAAATAGGTAACTTCTGGACAGGAGGAGTGTTATTACTGCTGATAAAACAAAATTAATCCTCAAATGTAAATAATCAGATTTTATTGAATGTATTTTGTCCTTAAAAACCCCAAACCCTAAAAGTCCCTAACCTTTTTATATCCATCAGCTAGATAAAAAGGAAATCTCCATGTCTGAAGTAATGAGACTAAAAATGACTGCCACAAGCTGCAATTCACTATGTTAAAGATTTGGGATATTTACTCTGTGAAGAGCCATGAGTTATATCAATGCAGAACATACTTATTTTGCCTCTCTTAATGCCTTGCCAAATCCTTGAAAAGAGTTACACTCAATGTTGATCATATTCCATCCGTACATGTTTAGAATGTGGCTAACACCAGCTTCAGTATATGATTATTTAAATAATTTTGAAATATTTCACGGCAAAGTTCAAGTGTATGTAAACACTTATATAAGACTAGCCCTTTTATTGTAATATGTTCACAATAATAATTTGCTACAAAATTTACTTCTCCTTTCTTTGGCTTTTACTTGCATAGCCATGAAATATTGATACAGAAAGTGCTATGTGATAAAAAAGATTATTTTTTGTATTGCCCTGCTCAGTTACTGACTGTAACACTAGAATGAAGGTACTGTCAACCTCTCAGACAATAACTGCTACCTGCATGCAAGTACACAGGTAGCAAGCAAAGGAGTTTTCTTCCTTGCACAGTAGCCCATTTATTAGCTTAGATGTACTGCAGGTATTAAACCACTTTGTGGCAAGGTCTGAAGTTGTATATAACTACTCCCATCTTTGCTCCTTTCTTTGGTTCTCCTTCCCTTTCTTCTCAACTCTCTTCCAAGAAGAATCAGGAGAAAGGATACTTTTTACAAGGAGTGTTACTCTGTTTCACTCTGACACCAGTAAAGCTCTAGAGCTAGACTCTATGATATTCTGCCCTACTGTCTCTATATGTTAATTCTAATACTATGGTGTACAAATTCACTGATACAAATAAAACTTGGACCAGGATGACAAATACTTTCTTTGTTCATTGTGGTAGCTTAAAAAAAAAAACAACAAACCACCACAATACAAACAAAAAAAAATAAATCCCATGTCCCTTTGAATGTGAGAATACTATTATTTTGTTTGCTTATTTTAATAAATTAATATATACTCCCAAAATACATTAAATCCATCACTTTTTTGCACCCTATTGAGCACTTGAGCTTCTTAGTTACCATAGGTATGTCTGTATATATATGAATAGGCTCAGGATGTTTTTTGTGAAGTACTCTCTATAGTGTTTTTCTTATTCCATTATTATACTCTCATTTGCTTGGTATTAAAAAAAAATCATTAAAACCAGAAAGTACTGAACTTACATTTAACAGATGATGTCAAATACTCCAATATGACATTTTATATGTAGAACTCACATTTGTAAAGAGAAACACAAACTGTATTCCAGCAATTTAATGAATTTTCCCGGGTGCTTTATCCATACCAGTAATTTTGAACACCTGAATAGATCCCCTAAAGAGTATGTAAAACCAGTTCATCTTCTCAGCTGTTTTCTTGATGATCTTATAAATAGATTTTGCAAGGAGTCTTTTATTGCTCCCTAACTATACAGGCATAAAGCTGTAGTCTGAATCACTACATACACTGAGAGCACAAACAATGCAGGTTTGGAGCACAGATATTCACATGAAGATCCAACTCTCTTCTCTGTTTATAAACTATCACAGAAAATAGAACCACTAGCAGCATAGTATGTATTAAACATAGCTACATGGAATCTGAAATAATTATTTAAAGACTTCTTAAAAAGGCATTAAAATAACTATAATAAAATTTGCAATACGATGTACAAGCACCTGACAACATGGCAGAAAAAAAAACATAAAAGAAATTTCTTTTTCCATTCACAGACACAGCCTCAATCCTATGAGTACATCCATCTTTCACTTGAAATCTCCTTTTAAGTCCTGGAATTAAAAGGAACAAATGAAAGACCCTGTACCATCAGCCTTTCCCCACCCTGTACATTAGAGTGGTCACAATAGGTAAACTGAAAGAGGTAGTATTTCACCCAATTAATTTCACAGCATGAAAATAAAAAAAAAAAAGTGGGTCACGCTAGCTGAGTTAATTCTAATTCTACATTCTCTTGATTTATTTTAATGAAAAAATAACATAAACTCACATAGTTCAGTACTTCACAATATGACCAGAATCCAAACAATACAGTACATCTTTTATTAAAAATATGGTTTAATCACTAACAAAGTATCATCTTTTTGATATATGACAGTCCCACATTGGAAAGACTGTGTGTGGCTATTAATTACATTTCGATAAGACATGTAACAAGTTTCTGTTTAAACATTAAAAAGAATTCTCAGTAAAGATATTTGGTTGATTCTTCTTGCTAATGTAAATGCTACAGAATGTTTTTTTTCTGACACTACAGACAAATCTACATTACCATGCTGGTATACAAAAACAGACTGAAAGAAAATAGGTACAGACTGGGCATAAGAAAAATCTTTTTCCTCGCGAGGACAGTCAAGCATTGGAGAAGGTTTATACAGACAAGCTGTATAAACGTAGTCTTTGGAGATCTCCAAGAAATGACTGGACACAGACAACCTGGTCTAACCTGGTGAGTTACCCTGTTTTGAACAGGAGGGTGCGCTAGTGACCTCCCAAGGCTGCACTAACCTGAACTATTCTACAGTCCTGTGACCATCCACACTGTCTATAAACTGGTTGTATGATCAGGCTCCTATCTAAAGTTTTGTTGCAACTAACAAACCAGCTTTTGGGTCCCCAGATGTGCTCACACGTGTGTATGTGCACATACACATATATAGGTGCAACATTCTCTCTACTTTAATGATACCTGATGCAACCACAATTTCATCAAAAACATATACTGTGTACCATGTTCTAATTTATGTTACGTCCATATTCAAGTATATAAGATTTAATTTGAACAGAAAAAATGCCTATACACGTCTTGTCATTTTACTGTGTTTTGATATCTTCCAGAGGAAAAAATGTCAATATTAAGCTAATATGGATGATGCATTAATATATTTTGGAAGGAGATTTGCTTTCATTTGGTGACTTTACACTGATTCAGTGGACTAAAAGAATACAAGGACAATACTTGTAAACTGTATGACAGATAACACTTAACAATATGCCAATTCTCCACCAACTTTAACCAAAGTAACTAGGTATCTTAGCCTACAGACTGGGATCAGTTACGTTGACTGTGAGAAATGTGTGTCAGGATAGCATTAACAGGAATCCTAACGGAATGCATTCTGAATCCTCACATTGGCAGTAGAATATCACAGGATCATAGGATGTCAGGGGTTGGAAGGGACCTTGGAGATCTTCGAGTCCAAATCCCCTGCCAGAGCAGGACCATATAACCTAGCACAGGTCACAAAGGAATGCATCCAGGTGGGTCTTGAAAATCTCCAAAGAAGGAGACTCCACAACCTCTTTGGGGAGCCCATTCCAGTGCTCTGTGACCCTTACAGTAAAGAAGTTCCTCCTCATGTTAAGGTGGAACTTCCTGTGCTCCAGCTTACATCCATTCCCCCTTGTCCTATCACAGGGCATAGGTGAGAAGAGGCTATATATATCAA
The DNA here is from genome assembly GCA_033439905.1 of Ceryle rudis. Lineage (NCBI taxonomy): Eukaryota > Metazoa > Chordata > Aves > Coraciiformes > Cerylidae > Ceryle > Ceryle rudis. The sequence goes on along the minus strand of JAAGNO010014525.1, from coordinate 36,470 downwards.
TGAAAATTTTAGAAATAGATATATAAAAGTAAATGATGGAAAGTTCTCACATTTTTCACAGATCTCCTTTCCATATCCAAGTCTTTCCTGCTTTTAGCTTGAGTGATCAATATTACTTTACTATCTAGCACTTCACCGCTACCTAATCTGAATCAGGTTTTTATACCTTTCCACTGTATTGTGCTTCCTTCACAGCTGTCAAGTGTCCAGATAAAATACCCTTCTTTACTTTCCTGCTTCTTCTTTATTCCTCACTGCATTTACAAGGAAGCAAGGTTAGAGAGCACATTCTCCATTGATGCAGGTAGTTGCCAGATGTGATTGTATGCATCTGAACCTATTTCATTTTGCTACTGTATTCTATAAAACAAAAAAGCGCTCATCACATAGCTCAGTATCTTCAGATGGAGTTTTCTTCCGAAGTTTGCTCTTGGTTTCAGAGTCGATCAGGAAATTTCAATTTATATAATTGTGATTTATAAGAAAAGCTAAGGAAACTGTTCTCAAACTTGACCTCACAACAGTATCCTACTGAGTCATGCTGTAAAGCTCTGAGCTGTCTTGGAAGTCAACCTTGGTATAATCTGATAAAAACCTGGCTGGGGAAAATGGAATCTCACATTTAGTGAGTTTTTTCATTGCAGACAGTGGATATCAACATGCATGACTTTGTACACATGGAGCTGCATTTATGTTTGGATTCTTATTTTGCTCACTTTCTGTCAGAAGCTATTTTTATGTTATTAAAACAGTCAATTTTTAATACAGTCAATGTGAGTTTTGTGTTGTGCCTACATTGTGTTAAATTTTTCAAATACAATTTAATCTGAGCAAAGACCTCCTCAAAGAACAGAAAGTGTATAAACCAGAAAAAGGTATTATTAAGGTAGCATCACTGCATGTGAAAGAAAGATCCATAAACCAAGAGGAAGCAAAAAAAAATGGTTCTTTTGAAGAAGATAACATAGAAGATACAATTTTAAACTATCATAGATGGGGCATTTCATATATTTGGGTATGTTCTTCCAACCAGTATCTATTCCTCAAATGGAAAACTTTGTGCATATATTCATTTCATTACCAATTCAAATGTGGTAATAGATAAACTAGGTACTTTTGCAATATTATATTATGCATTCCTATGCAGACATTTCCTATTAGTTTCTCTTAATTTGCCAAGGATTCACATTAAACTGCTTGTGAACTGCATGAACAAAAGTCATTGCAGTTCAATATTATAAAAATTGGGTTTGCATTAAAATAAAGCCCCTAAAATTAAAAAATCTGAGGAAATTCAAAATTCTTTCAGGATTCAACATTAGAAGCACCCTAACATGTATCTTCCTGCTAGACTGGTAACTATCAGACTATTACCTATCTTCCTCTAGAATGTATTTGCAACTGTACTATATAGTCAACACAATCTGTCATTTAAGAAATAAATTACAATAAAACAAGAAGCATTTTGAAATTATATCTGACTTTCTTGAAACCAATCAGTTTATCTATATGTCCGAAGTAATAATCCTTTGACTATGAGATGAGCTTCTCTTTGCCAGACCCTGGCACAAAATTCATAGGTCTTCTTTTACAGGGATAAAGTACAGTAATATACATTCAGAAACTTGCTTCCCCTTCAGTTGGCCTTACGTTATAGCTGCATGGATTCAATAGCAACTATTAACCCCCACTTCTTTATAATTATTTTTTAAACTTCTCCACTCCTTTTCACTGCAATAAATGACACGGTACACAGCTTATTATTCTGAATTCCTAAAAATTCAGATAAACTCACTAACAAAATTGTTTCTTACATGCTTATCTGAATGATAATAAATAACCAGTCGCCTGAGCTACTAATGCATTTTGATATAAAAGATAGGGTGACTTTAGAGACTTCTGAGAAACACTTGATGGCTGTCTGACATGTCTGAATTGCACCGTGAGCACTAAAAAGTCTCTCTGAGTGGCACATTGGAGGTTAATTCCTGTCATGACACCACACAGAGCTAAATCCTTTAGTTAATGTTCTCTTTTCTTCATTTTACTCTTAGAAAGTAAATCTATTATTCCAGGGGCTCTCCTACCCTTTTCTCTCGCCTTCGGGCTCTAAATTCTACAGCTCTAATTCTCGTATTGGAGCTACTCACTGGCTTCTAAATTTTCTCTTTAACAGCTAGTAAGCATGTACCACAAATGCTGCTTTAAGGATACAAGTTGTAGGACATCCATCATTTATTGTCTCTCCTCTCTGTTATTGCATTTCTTTAATTAATTTCACAGATGTGTTTAGTAAACACCTCTCAGCTATTTACCTAGAAGTTTTCCTCTCCCCTAACTAGTATACCCCAGAATGCATATATTTTGTGCTTTTTCTCCCTGCTAAAATCAGAGACTAATGTTCCACAGTACAAGTAATCTGCTCTTCCTATCAATGCATGCTATGTCAAAGAGATGGATGCAGCTATTTCACAGAACAGAAACTTTTCTCTTTCAAAATATACTCAGCCCATAATAAAAATTGGATATTACCCAATGGACTTTCCACAGCTGTATGAATTTCAATCTTATACAGCTCCATTAATAACAGATCAGAAGAAGCAGCATTCAGTACCCCAAAACTAAAAATCAAATGCCCCAAACTGTTATAACAAAATAGCAATTGAGAGAAAAAAAAAAAAAAAAAAAAAAAAAAAAAAAAAGGCAGGTTGTCTGTAGTGAAAACCATCCATCTCCTTTTCATTATCTGCATGTAAACTGGAATCATTGCTCCCTTACTCAAAAGTGAGTTTTAAATTTGCTGACTCAATTATGCAATATAATTTTCAGAAACCAGTAAGTAATTTGTCATTTCCTAAACTTAGGTAATGTTCATTGCTACAGCAAACAACTACACTGAATTACAGCCCTAACATGGAGATTACATCTGAAACATGCTGGGGCAATGACTCCTGTATGTGCAAATTACAGAGCTTTTAATAATAGAGAAATAAAATCATTCATGCAGAAGTCTGTATCAAAAGCAGAGCAATAATAATATGTATATTTATTACTATGCTTGCAACATTGAGTGATAACTACATCTGTAATTCACAAATTATGTAAAAATGCAGAAGCAATAAAACACTAACACCAACACGTTGAGTCATTAATCAGAAGACAAGATCAATTTATGAATAGCAATTAATTGTAAAGGATTGTGACCTTTGTTGGTCCCAAAATAATTCCAGGGGTAAGTCCCTGAATATTTTTAGACTCCAAAGGACACCAAGTATTTACAAAAACAAGTATGAAATACCAGTTTTCTAAATTCCACTTTGCTTCAGTGAGCCACTCTGGATTTCACAGATATCACAGGCCTTTGATAATTCATGTGAAAAATCATGACAAGATCTAAACATTCTCAAGTTTCATTGGGCGTGTAGGAGTAAGATTAAAAAACACAACATCAAGAAATGAAATAATGCTGTGGGAGTAAAATACCGATATGTAAAGTTATGCAAATGCTATTTGTGTGTTCTGTAAATTACACAATTGGGATATGCTTTACTTTCATGCTTAGAAAATAAATGGATTGACATTTGAATTTCAAGCAGCATGCAAAATGAAGTACTTCCTATGTATTTTCTCAATTTAAATTTAAATTAGCTCAATTAAGCAGTTTTAAATTAGTTATGTTACTTCTAATTACTATAAAACCCATTTTTTCCATACCTTTTTTTGAAGTCCTTCCCTGAATCAACAGCCTTGATATGACCAGGTATACCCCAACCTATGATGAAAGATTCTGACTATCTTTTCTAATTACCATACAGAAAAAAATATCCCACCAAATTCTTACATTTGCAAAAGCATATAGCCTAGCAGGAAAGGTTGGTTCTTAATTCTGCAGTGTTCTGTTCCACTGCCCAGGAAGTTCTAACAAGCTTCATATCTCACATACACCATGTGCAAATAGTTCCCTACAAGAACACAGCTTCTGAGAAAAGCTTTCACATCATGCTCTCCAGTTTGTCCTTCCAAAGCCACTACCTTTGTTAAAAAGATGCCATCGTATGCCAGGCTGCCATGTAAACTAATTGTATTACTGATCTGGGTTACTCTGTAACATCACAAATTGTTATTCTGGCAAAATTGAAGCTAATGCAGAAAGAACCATATAGGGTAAAAAATTGTTAAAATATATGTAACCATAATCTCAGGAAGAGCTTAATTGTTTTAGCAGAAGTAATCAAAGTACACAAACTTAACCTAAAGGAGGTTGAGCTTTCATACACATTTTTGCTACTGCTAATTTATTATAGGGGATCTTATATTTATAGGGGATCTTATTAATGTTTACAAATATGTGAAGGGTGAATATCAAGAGTTTCAGTGGTGCCCTGTGATAGCATGAGAGGTAGTGGTAGCAAGCTGAAACACAGTAAGTTCCACCTCAACATGAGGAAAAACTTATCTCCTGGGAGGGTGACAGAGCACTGGAACAGGCTGCCCAGAGAGGCTGTTGAGTCTCCTTCTCTAGAGACTTTCAAGACCTGTGGCCTGCCCTAGGTGTTCCTGTGTTGGCACGGGGGTTGGAATTGATGATCTCCAGAGGTCCCTTCCCACCCCTACCATTCTATGGTTCTATGATTCGATGACTCTGATATTATTATGGCATTTTGTAATAGACAATGACAAGCACCTTTTACAATAGACATTGATGTCAACCTCAAAACTAAACTGATTATTTTTGTAGGCTTTCTGAAAAACTAGGATATCATACATGGGTTTGTGGTGTGTTAGGGGTTTTTTATCATTATTTAAAGAGCAAATTACAGAGTGAAACTCAACCTTTGGGAAATGTCAGTAACATTCTTTGTAAAACATTTTTTTTTCCTATTATTTTCTTCTGGATATGTAATATTGTAAAGTATATTTACATGGGAGAACACTCAGTATGTAGGCTGAACACTGGTCACAATACCTAGCTGCAGTATTTCATTTTATTGTCATCTTTAAAACTGTGAATCAATGTTTTATTTATGATTCAAGGCAAAGCCTAGTAATAAATTACTTCCTCTAGTGGTTCCTATGTTATTGCCTTAAACTACATTCTTAAGAAACATTTCTTTTTTTTAAATCCCAAGAGGATGAGAAATGTAGTCACAAAAAGAAATAGTTGTAATTTAATCAAACACTCTTTCAACACATACACATTCTGGAAAAAAAAAAAAATAATAAGACAATTCAGAAGTGTCCTCAGAACCTGAAAGCTGAAGAAGCTCATGGAACTGAGGAGTGTGAAAGAAACCTGCTGTATTCATACTAGAGCAAGTGATGTCAAGGCTGCTTCACAATGTTGGTAATATTTGTTACATAGTATGCACAATTCCTGTCTCAATAGAAGATGAGAATGAAGTTATTAGCCCAGACAGTGTAGCTGGATTATTTGCTAAGAAGGCTCATTAGTATCTAGATGTGGCAAAAAAGGACTTGACACATTTGATCCAGTATCAGACACTCACCAGGTATCATTATTGGTTTCTTCTTTAGACAATGGCAAGACATAGCTATACAAGGAGTAATTCAGCCCATCTCAACAGTGGCTGCAGCAGGGCCCTACCCCAGGTGTCTCAACATAAACTGGAATGAATTCAGATCGTCATAACTACTCCCTAATTTATTTCCTTGGGGTTTACAATTTTCCTGAGACTGGTTAGGTTTCAGGCATCATGCCTTGAGCTAAAGCTCTTTTTCCCCTTCTGAGACCTGAAATGGTTTGGCCCAGCTGCTGAAGTATGACTCATGAGTCAAGCTTTTGAGCAGGCTCACTCCAGAGTCTCTTCCAAAGAGGACGTGAGGATGCTGAAAACATGATTAAGGCTTTCAAAATTCTTCATTTCTGACAGCACGATGTCCAAACAATGCCATGAAATATATGTGTTCCCATAGACTAACTAACTTTTGAAAATAGCAATCAATCCCAAATACTTCCCCTCTATGCACTTGAGATAGAAGCTTTCTGCATAATCTGGAGCTGCTGTCAGAATAGGCTGGTGAAAGTACTTCTCCTGTAATGTATCATCCTTTGGCCTCTCATCAGTTTGATAACCAAAAAAGTCTTACATTTAAATTCTTATGAAGACTTAGTGGGTCTAACAGTACATCCTGATGACCTGACCTTTACTTTAGGCAAGTACCAATGGTCTTTACCCTTGGCTTTGGTTTTCCTGGAAAAGAAAACAGGAACACATGAGCTACAAGACCGCCATGGTACACTTTGCCTTGATCCCCAGTTTGGATATTTATAGGCTGAAAAGGTGCAAGATCAACACCAGCATACCTAGTGTTAAGTCTAAAGGCAGTGCAGTTGTCAGAATTCACAGACACCAAGGATGGCATTTATTCAACCAAAGGTAAATCCGTACTCTTTCTTTAGTAGAGAACAGGCAACTACAGAGGGTAATTCCCAAAATGCTCCTAGGATACATCTACTATATTCTGAATTGTCTCTTTTATTGAATACAGTGCATTTAGTGACCTCAGTGGTCAGCTCAGACGCAAATATCTACAAGTTAGGTATATGCATCTGTGATGCTAGTTGGATGGAGGAAGAACACCAAGTATCAGCAGAGAGATGAAAAATCTGCCTATTTGATGGGCCTGGGCAATATGCTGCAACCTTGCACTGTGCTAGAAAACATTATGAGGGAAAGTCTGTGTAAGGAAAACTAGGATTTCTCGTTTCAATATGTTTTTCAAATTTTTTTTTTTTCAAATATTTGGGTATTTCTTAAGTTTTTTGATAAAAGTTACCATGCAATTAGGTTGCTGTTTCTGAACAGTTACATTCAGAGTTCTGCATACAGTAGAACTGAAACTTCATTACTATTAATGAAGTTTCCATATATTAGTAAACTCCTACTGCTTTTTTCCCCCACAAATCCTCTAAACAAATCAAACTATGAAACAGTAAATATGCTAGAATATAAAATAGTGTAAGAGAATTTTCTATTATATTATCTTAACATCATCTGAGAACACTATATTCTCAAAGTATCTGAACTTCATTTGTAGAAAAAATAATTTTCCCCATGTAAGGTAATATTTCTTCCCTTAAACAGATGGAAAAAAAATAAGACTATCATGTGTAATACCTAGAGATAAACTGAGACATGCTAGGTCTCATTTTTTAAGAATATTTCATACCTTAATAATCTTTTGTGGTGAAAAAAGTTATTATGTTTTATTCTAATGGTGAATGCTGAAATTTGCTGGAAAACGTGGCCCTGGAAATCAAATTAGACAGCTTGTGAAATGAGGTGTGGACTATTAATGGCCATCCCTTGTCAGTTTGTTTGAAGACTCTTGCAAAGCAACACCTGTGGCAAATGGATGGATGGACTCCAGTTCTCTGTGGCTGCACAGTAAACAAGACAGGTGATATAAAACCAGCAGTTCTTTACAATATTGCCCTGACGACAGTTTAGAAGCATTATGCACTCAAAGATGGGGATATTCAAGTAAAAGATATTGTTCCATAAGCAGTAAATCTAACAAAGTGCAGCCCTCTCTTTTCTTAAATTCTCCCACCATGACAATCCCAGATTATTATGAAATACCCTCTGAATTCCCTTCAGCAGCGACTTCATTTGTCCTTCACTCCCTCTACACCCTTCCACATTTCTTTTTCCTCCTTCTCTACCCTCCATGCCCCTTAGCTGTATATACCCAAACCCCAGCATCGGTTCATTCCAAGTTACACAACGTTGCTGATGGACAGTAGATGCCTAGGGGCACTAAACTGTGTCATTCTCTACAAAGTCCAGTTCTCACAGGAATTTCACATCTCTCCAAATTCGCTTCTGTTAAATCCCCCAAAACATTGGTGAATGGATTCCAAGACTAGTGAATGAAAGAGGATTTAAAAAAAAAAAAAAAAAAAGAGAGAGAGAACAGTGGCTGAATTTGTGAACATGAATACATAAATTTAAATTTCTTTCAGATATGCTTAATCATGTTAAAAAGAAGACTACTATATGTACAAAAATAGTTCTAGTATACATACAGAATACTAAGAATTCTATAGTTCATGGTAGCATGTCGGCAACAGAAGTTTTGGAAGTATGGATATAGAGCTGCTAGCATGAAATGCTAACTCATGTTTTATTAGACAAGACAATAATATAAACAGGCTATAAGCATGGATATACATAACTACGCAACTGACACAGAAAATGTTCATTCATTTATCTTAGATACTGGTGATGAATTCTTGATAACCTAAACATTTAATTTTGTGACTCTAATGTTCTTTTATTCATTATGTGGCATTTCCTTGGTTAACCTTTTCGCCCTTCATTCTGAATAACTACACAGCCTCAGAATCCACTACAGTCCAGGGGTGCTTACTAACTCCTGAACTGTATCTGGTAAGTTCCCAGAGTCATTCCAAAATGAATGGCAACACAGCAACTCCTTTTTAGGAGTTTCTCTCTACTTTGTACTTGGAAGGAGGCAGAGATCGAGATCTTTTCATATGATCTAACAGAGAAAAGCACGAAGTAGTGAAGGATGAGACCCAGATTTCCCACACTTGTTTTCAGGCTGTTAGGGCTCCTGTACCTACAGCAGCGGCCACCATTCTGAGCCAATCCCTCTCTGTTCTCCATCCTCTACTTCCTATCCTTGTCCCAGTCAGTTTTTTTCCCCTATCAGGACAAATTCCACATTGGAATCTCTTTATTTTTCCTAATTCCTTAGAACAATCATCCTCTGGCTCTTTTTCCACATTGTTTTCACCAGACTGGCTTTTCTATTCAGCAGCTCCCTCCTGGAAATTGATTTGGCATCACCCCAAGAGAACAAAGGATTGGGTAATCTTCCTAATCACTTTACCAAAGTCCAAGTCCTATTTTTCAGGAGCAATGATCATGGGGAAAGTCTTGCTCCTTCCTTCCAATCTAAGGACACTGAAAGATTAATTTCTTTAGGGTTTTTGTGGTAAATTCCATCAATATGTCAACAGCCACTGAATATGAGATTCCATGGGCTTACACAACTGGAGCATATTTGAGTTAAGTCTTCAAAGAGCAGACAGTAAGATGCCATGCAAGTCCCATTGCCAATTTCAAGTTCTTGCTCCAAAATGTTGATCATGGACTAATAAGGGCAAAATAAAGTCCTTTTATCTGACCTTTTCTTGAAAAAATAAAAACAACTTTGAACAATTTCTCTTATATTAAACCAACACAGGAATTGGTTCACCTTGAAACGTGGCAAGTTGCAATCTAAATTATTAAAATAGTCAAAATGGAGGACCTAATAATGGGCACTATTAATCATATAGTCAAGTTCATTGCTTTATCACTACTGAAGACTAAAATAAACTCTCCAAGTGATAGAGGACTTTGTTGTATGCTTTGATCTGGACTGAACAGGAAGAAAAAAAATTAAAAGATAATTGCAGAAGTACAAACATTTCATGCTACTCCTGCATATTTTACTTGCTTAAACAAAAAAATAATAAGGCTTTCTGTAGAGAGAAGTAAGATCAAGCAAACATACAGAAATATCCACAAGGTAGGAATGAAGAATTCTGCAGTGAAAAGGCTGCAAACCAGTTTTCTACAGCAGGCACTGAAACATGATGTACCTCTATGAGACTGAATGAAGACATATATTAAAGAATAAAATAGGAAGTAAGAAAAAGGCTTCAAAAGAAGAAGACTCAGATCATTTAATTCTTAACTCCTCACTTTGACAGAAGTCAATTCATTAACACATTTTACTGGTGACTGTGAGCGTTCTGTAGCCCTTTAATGGAATTTGTTACTTTGCACTGTAGTATTAAAATATTGCTTATGCTTTGTTATTTACGTGAATGCTTAGGTCATCAACTATCAGAAGAAGGATTTTACACTATCAGCCTAGAATGGAGCAGTTTTATTCTCGATCTTCCTTCACTTTCAAACAATGTGGAAAAATGTGCTTTTATGAACTTTAAACATGTTATTAATGCAGCCACATATATATGCTTTTAGTTGTTTTTTGAAAAGAGGATAGACTAGTTGGTTTATTTCTAGTATCAACATTCTGTCAGTCTTTCTGAATTAGCAAAATGGACTGTTCTTCAAATGCTGACCAAGGGATTTCATTTATTTCTTGCAAGGTTACTGTAACATAGATTGATTGGAATTTCTGCAGTAATAGAAAGGTTAAATATTTTGAACTAGAGCTCAAAGACAGACTTGACACTGACTGAATACCTTCATAAGCTACAACTGACCTCAGACCATCCTTTTTCTCACTGTACTTATTTCCTTTCAAATACTATATGATTCAGACTTTCCTGCTAAAGCACAGACAATTTTTTCTTATAATGTTTAAAAACCCCTCTGCACAGCCTTTCAAAAATCCATGGGAGACGAAAACCCTTAATAATGGAATATTTGTGGAAAAAAAAAACAAAACAAAACACAACAAACAAAACAAGCAAAAAAACCCCACCAAAAAACAACAACAACAAAATTAATTAAAAGAAAATTTAAATTACAATCTATATTATAACTTTCACAATGTCTACAAAAGGATAAAAGACCCTGAAGTCTCACAATAAAATCAGCACTGTGATATAAAGACAACAGACAGTGAAAGAACAGCAGACTGCAATGTAAAGTCAAGGTCCCAGGCTAGCTTTAAATAAACTAGCTCAGGTCCCAGAAGTAATCTAGCTGTGACAGCAGGGAGCACGGGTAAGCTGTGTGAATGCTGGAAAGAGAAGAACTTAACATTTTGACCTCTCTACGTAGCAAGCACTTCCAAGGACAGAGAAATTTTGAAAAAGATATGTTTTAAAGGAATGGAAAATAAACTAGGTAGGCGGTAACCTTGTCTTCTTCCCAGTCCTAAGTTTCTTGCATTTAGTTCAAACTCAGAATTATCTGTATATTTTGAGAATTTAAGACAGTGTACCATCAAATTCAAACAGCAGTTGCTATCGTTGTATCAGATTGCCATAATTAACCTATGAGACCAAGCTAAACTATCTTATTCAACCCAAATACTAGAACAAAGTTAATGCTTTAGAATTTTTTTCTCCTGCAACAGCTCCAACTTAAAACCAGAAATCCTTCATGAGTGCTATATCAGAAGCAGGCTGCCAAAGTGCTCAAATTTAAAAAACAGATATTAGCTTCTTTGTGCAAAGGTGGCTGAAGTAAACATAAAGCTTGCAGTAATCACAGATATTTCAGGCTGCAAACAAAAACTGAAGGACAAAATTCTGAGATGTTATAACAACAGATAAATGCAAATGAAGTCACAAAATATCGGAAATAATAAATAAGTATGTAAGTTGGGAGAGACCGGATTAGACAGGCATCTGACCACACACAACCAAGACGTGATTTAGCTGTTATCTGTCAAACCTTTCCCAATCTTCCTCAGTGAAGATGTAACTGTGAACATCCACATGTACTAATTCCAAATTAGCACAATTCTTAGTCTTGAATTAACAGTCAGATAAAATCCAGTTTATGAGCTACCATCCATAAAGAAACACATACTTCAGAGATGTAGCAAAAGGAAATTAATACAAGAGTTCATGGGCACTGCATCTTCCAGAATTATGATGCGTGTGGTTTACAGGCCACATCAGCAAAGAAATCTACATGTGTGCCAAATTTCAACTATTAAGCTATCTTTGACTTCTTAGACTAGCATATGTTTAAAGGAAGACATGCTTATATGTAAAATAATTTTTAAAAAATGCAAGTGATCAATTCTATGTTAGTTTGGTGCCATGTTTTTAGATGAGTATTACAGAATATAACAAAGCATGTTTTTTGAAATGGTACTGTCATGAACAGAACCTTTAATTTTACACCTATACTTTCAAGTGACAGATGGATGTAAAGTGAACTGGAAATTGTTTAATCTTACTGTGAGTAGGGAGTACTGCAAATGAATAAAATCCTGAAGGGCATAACTGATTCATTTGGCAAAGACAGGAGAGAGAAAGAAAGGATAAAAAAAAAAAAATCATCTTTTTGTTGCATATTGTTAACAGCCTTTTTATTTTCATATATTGGAAGTGTGACCTTGCAGGTCACTTCAGTGGCATGTAGGCTTAAAACCTCAGTCACTTATGATCCAATTTTAAAAACAACATCTAAATAGTATCATTTATTTTTACCTTTATGGTAATGTTAGGGAGACAAAAAAAGACAAAGAAAAAAAAAATCACACCCAAAATCTAATTAAAGAAATGCCTAAACATAGAAACTTAAGAGTAAATAGATTACCAGATGTGCTCTGCAGCACTTTTAGGTTTCTTTTATCTTCATGGTAGCCTGTAACAATGCCTGGAGCAAAAGCCATTTATAAAGGATAGGTGTTTCTTTGTTTTCATACAACAGAGGAGCGAGAGTTGACTGGCTTAGTAGTAGCATACACAGAGTATTTGATGTGTTATTTTGACAACTAATGTACAATAGTTAAATTAAAGCAGGCAAATATTTAAGATGTATTAATAAAAATAGAAACTCACTGAAAGTCATGGTACCTGCAGCCTCACACTGTTTAATTTATCAAATATAAAATATCAACTCCTCTGAATTTGGGCCATAGTAATTTTCTCTCTGGGTCAAAATAATAGGTGGTGATTTTTAAACCATAAAGCAAAATAAATTACTTTTGTAAACATTTATAAAACACTATAAAAAAGTTGGAATAAAGAAGACACAGCAACTAGTCGGTTACACTTTGCTGTACTGATAACACAATCTCGGTATAAATACTTAGAATAATGTTACAGTATATCTAACTCAACAGTTAAGGTCAAGAAAAAAAGCTTAAAATATAAGACTTGATTGCTTTCACCAGTTCCACTTGGATTTAAAATTCAGATTAGACAAAAGGCAGTAATTTCCTGTTCAGTTTGTACAAAAATAAGGTGGCAGTCTCTGACAAAAGGATTTTTTTCTGCATATGCAGATACAGGTGCATATAAATCAACCTTTGTCAAGGCAGAAATTGTGAAAATATGTTTAACACTTATTAAAATATTTATTAAAGCATCTCTAGACACTCTATTTCACAGCACTGAAAATAAATTAGCCAGTGTAGATGTGCCTATAGTAACCCCTTGAGTAGTCAAAATGTGAAAACATACTTGTAAATTGTTACATTCTTTTGCTGATATGACTGAAATTGGTTTTATAATTGATGTTAAAGACATTAAATTGCTTTGAAGCTCTAAATTAGATGTAATTTGTGCTCTACTTTTCTAACATATTCTCAGGGTAACTGATGAATTAAGGTAAAGATATATTTATTCTTGTTAATTTTGCTATAGGTAGAACAATTTCTGGTGAAAATTCTATTTATATTATATACAAATACATAGATTGCAATTATGACAGTTTCTTTACTAACCATATGAAACACGATCTTTATAGAAGAATTTAGGCAAACGCATTCTTAGCTTATTGTATGCAAATGCCTGTACAGTAACTTTGTTATCAATGTTGGAGTGTCACAGCTCTATGTAAACTTGAAAAGATTTTCAGCGTAAGTTTATAATACCTATGATTGATACTCAAGATCTGATTATGCCATTCTCATAATTGGCATATTTTTGTGTCCAAGAAGCTTAGCGCTTCAAGTATTTGTGAAGCAAGAAATGAGTACTGACCAACAATTTTACCAACAAAAGCTTCAGATTTGTCTACACATCTGCAACATCTTTAGCTGTGGCCAATCGAGGCCATATCAGAAAAACTGATTCCCTCCTCATTATATATAATCAAACCTTTCTATGACCAAAACTGTCATTGTTGAAATTTTTTCTTCTTGTTTATGTATTTTAATGGTCAGCCTTCCCAAAAGCTTAGAGATCAGTTTTTGTGAATGCTCGGTCAGTGCATCCAAAACAAGTGGAATATCTATGTTTTGAGAAAAATCACAGGCAGAGGTTTACAGGATGAAAACAAACAAACAAACAAAAAACCCCAACAAAACAAACAAACAAACAAACCAAAACAAAAAAAAAAAAAAAAGAGAGGAAATGCCTCTAGGATTACATTCTCAAGAAGTAAAAGAAAAGAAAGGGCAACAAAGAAAATGTGCCTTCTTACACACACATAGAGAAACAGCTTATAAAGGCATCTACCTGCAGGCACAATAATAGCAGCTGTAGCATCTAACCCCTATCAGTCATAATCTAGAACAGTGCCACTTTCTATTAACCAAGCAATAGAGGAACTAAAATTACTTATACTGATCTATGCAAGTCACTCAGTTTGCTCCAGTGCATTTTGATGACTTAATTAGGAAGATGGTGCAGCACATGTGGTTTTCCAGCCAGGTTCATCACAAAGGCCACATTATCAAAGCAGAAGAGTTGTGTCTTCTACAGCTAGATTAAAAATAGGGATTTCTTCATTAAGTGTCTTGCAGCTTACTGTGCCTCTTGGTTTGTCTCCATCTATTGAGACAATTAAATAAAGCATCATGCTTTATTTCTTTCTTTTTAAAGGATAATAAAGAAACTGTGAATTGAAGTACAGCTGGCAATCATTTATTGAGACCTCAGCGTACACCAGGACAATCTCTGGAAGGCAAGGCACGTGCTGGGATTCTTTTTTTTCCCCTTTTAATATATGACCTCTTTCAAGGCACAACAGTTCTACTAATAGGAATTATAAACCTTTGTCATCCTCCCAAGGAGGGAGAGAAGTTGGGGGAAAAAAAGAAAACAAACAACCAATCAAACCAAAAAACCCAAGCCAAAACAAAAGAACACAACAGAGAAAACCTAAGGTCATACTATAAAGCCAAATAACATGAAACTATCCCAAGTACTTTGAAAATGTGTTGATGTCAATACAAGTAAAAAATGACAAAACCGTAAACATCAGCTAGCACATATCTGATAGAGTCAGAACAATCTTAGTCACAATATTGCAAATTAAGACAAAAACATCTATGTTTTTTACTTCTATCACCAGGGCTGGATGACTAGATAAGCTGCATGATCATTATGTAAGTAAATTAAATGAAAACAGCATACAAGATTTACTACACAGTTTCCATTTTCTGATAACAAGAAATTATTACCTTTTGTGTTAAGTAATTTGGTTTGTAGAGTCATAATGGAAAATTACTAATGGTAGTATCATGCCATGGAAAAATCATAATGTTTCCTTGATAATAAATAAATTGTATCATAATATAATGTGATCTAGCATTAACTTGTGGATATTAGGATACAGAAATATAAATCAGTGAAAAATATTTTTTTAATATTTTGCAAGGATGTCATATGCACCTCAAAGAAAGCCTCCATGAGGCAGAATTATTTTTCAGTCTGAAGAGTTACTAGCAGATAATTGCGTGTTATGTATACTTACACATGCATACAAATATATAGTGGTCAAATCAGATATCTCAGTTGGTACAGTTTCCAGACAGGAGAGAAGGAAGAGGCAAACATGAACATAAACATGACCTTTACAAGAGCCCAGATGCCAGTTTTTCTCCTTTTTTTTTTTTTTCTGTCTGTCTAAATAGATCCCCTTCTTTCTAGGGGCTCGACAAAATGTGAGGTTTGGTTTTGGTTTGGTTTTTTTTTTCCTTTTGTTTGTTTGGTTTTGTTTGGTTAGTTCATTTTTTTTTTTTTTTTCCTTTTCTGAATTGAATATTTTCTGTCTGCTTCAAGTTAATTGGATGTGGAAGACAGAAGCACATCTTTCCAAATGTTCCTTGACCCTAGCAAAGCCCAAACTGCCTTCTATTCTCTCCGAATTTGACCTTGGATAACACAATCTACAAACTTCACGGCACTTAACAACTGGAAACAATACATTAAATCATCTTCCCTTGCTACACATCCCTTACAGATGCATTTGTCACAGTATATTTAATCAGGATCACAAAAACATAATTTATGGCCTAGTGACATTTCATAAAGCCTGTTAAAACAAAGTTAGCAGAGAATGTGCACCAAAATATGGTATTTCTTGCCACTACAGTTTGTCAACAGAATACCTCATCCAAGATGATACTTGCTATGGTAGAAGTTATATAATGGAAAGTGAAGAACATGACAGAGACAAATATGTGGTTCTGGCTGGTGAGTTGAATTTGAACCAGCAGTGTGCTCTTGACCCAGGGAAGATACCAAGATACTAGGATACTTTAAATAACAGCAGGTCAAGGGGTAATTAATTGCCTCCATTTGTCATACATGAGTCTCCATACAGAAGAGTACATCTAGTTTTGGGCCACTCACTCCAAGAGAGAAACAGAACAATGAGAGTCTGGATGAGAGCCTCAGGGGGATGGAGAGTATGAGATCCCGAAGAGGCTAAAGAAGATGGTTTGGTTTAGCATACTACATACATCTAAGGTAATGGTCTAATTACAGTCTTCAACTACCTTAAAGAAAGTATTGCAGAAGTGAGAGCCAAACTGTCCTCAGAAGTGCACAGTGAAAGGACAAGACACAAAGGTCACAAATTGCAATACAAAAGTTCCAGCTGGATCTAAGTGGAAGTAAAAATTCATCTTGAGAGCACTTCAAAGTGGTTATGAAATTTCCATCCCTGAAGGTGCTTAGAAAACAGCTAGACATGGCCCTGTGCAACTGGTTTAACTCTGGAGATAGTACTGTTCTGAGGAAAAAAAAAAAAAAATCAGACTAAATTACCTCCATGTGCCTTCTAATCTATTTTTTTCCATGATTACATGAGTGTTCCTACATCAGAGCTACACACTTCCAGTGTATATTTATACATATGTCTTTAATTAAAAATAGCTAAATGTTTTCTTCATTTGAGCTCAGATTCAACAAAAAGTGGAATCTGCATGGAATTTGGGGACCTATATCTAAAAATCTGACCCTTTTAAATCATGTCTTTCCATCTTTATAGTTAACTCTTCTGGGACTTAAATCTCTGTTACTGAGAAGGTATAGCTTTATTTAAGTTTAGATATTTTTGGCTTCTATCCTTTCCCTTATTTCCCCTGTGTCCTACAAACTAGGCCTTCCTGTTCAGGTGCTCTGAAATACTTACTGGTTCCTCACAAAGTAGTTATGAACATCAATGTACTTTAAAAAAAATACAAAATTATAACCGACCAAACCTTTTAAAATATGATCTCAACTGTTGGTTGGATCACTTACCCAGAAAGGGTGAAAACTATCCTCAAGTATCTCCCAACTGAAAGAATTTAAATCCATATCCCCTAATCTTTGAGAAATGTCAAGGGAGTATCAGTCACTTAATCTCCTTATCTCAGTGAGTTTTCACTCTTCCTTTACAGCTTCACAATCAGGGGTTTACATGGAATTTGAGCATCCGATTTTCGTTGCTCCCGAGCTTGTGCCAGAAGACAGTCAATAGTTAAATTATGGGATGGGTTTGATTTGGTTTGACCGAACATTTCTAAGCATTATTCTCAGAAAAAAAACATGCATAACCACAAAACTAGATAAATTCTTTACCTGAACTATTCAATGCCTTATGCAGATCATTGAGAAATTAATTTTGGATATTTGATTGAAAATTCATTCAGGCAATTAAGAAATACAGAAGAATGAATGAATGCACATTGCATTACACAAGACACTGATCTTCTTTATGAAGCAGCAAATTAAGATCTTTCAATGCTAGGAAAATTTTTTTCCAAGGTACCTTAAGAGGCTGCAAGGAAACCAGAGGAATATAGAATTCCTCATCAAAATGTATCAACCACACACACAAACCCAAAGTATCATATTCGGTCAACATTAGTTTGACAAGCAGGTGATAAGGGAAAAGAATAAATCTTGTTTTCACTAACAAGATAACAGAGTCTTGAGTATTGAAAAGTTAACACTGACTTAAAAAAAAAAAAATCGCACCGAATAATTTAGTTACTTATGCCACTGAATTATTAATAACTTGACAAAAGTTCTGATGTAGAGTTTTCAGATACCAAAAATGATCGCTTACACCTTAGCATGTTAGAGGCAGTGAAAAAATACAATTTGAATTTATTAAAGTTTCACTGTGAATAATATGTATTTCCTATTGAAAGAAGCAAACAAGCTATGATAGTGAATATATTTCCTGTAGTGTTTCATTAGTAGGCCAAGAAGTATTAAGGAAAAGGAAATTTAAAATATTCTTGTCTACCCCAGAGGAGGCCTGTTCTCTTCAGGATTTCAGTAAGCTTCTATGATTATTAGAAAGGGTTGTTTTGTGGATGTTGTGGATTTTAAAACTCACACTAGCATAACATTTTTAAAATTTATATTTTACTGTGTATGTTTTATATATCTTATGCTTTGTTACATATCTGCATCTCCTAAAGGAAACCTGTTTCCTGAAGAAACAACACGCTTGCTGAATTTAAAAAGAAAATTAAAAAAAGTGTCAGAAAAGTAATTTTTTTTTTTTAACTTTAAAAGTTATGGAAATATATCAGGCTTTCTAGTGCAACATCAGTGAAGTGCTGAGAGACAGTACTTGTAAACCACTTCTATCACAATTTCTCAAAAGTATGGGATCAAAAGAGGTTTTCTCCTCTTCCCAAGATCTACAGAGAATTCTGTTACAAAAGTCTAATAATAATCTATCAGGAACATTAAAATTTTGCTTTTATAATTCTTTCTTTGTTCAGATATCTCTGTAAAGTTCAAGGATTGACTAGATCCCACATATCTGGCATCTGCTCCAGTTCAGATGAAGGGCACTTCCACAATGCTCCCTGTGAAAGGACCTGATCCCAAGCTACTGCCTTAATTAACAGACCACAAATCTGGAAGCTTGCATTCACTTCTATTGATGTAAAAAAAAAAATAAAATCTCAGTTTAAATTATTAAAAACTTCTGCTGCATGACAGATTTATAGTTCTATGGGTTTTTTTGACAATGTAGTAACTGGCAACTTTAAAACACTTTCATGATTTAAATGAAAACATAGGTTTAGATGCATACATTGAACTCTAATATAGCGTTAGTTAATTCTGTTTTCTTAGATCAGTGTGCTTTAAAATCAACTATCAAATTTTGCAGCTTTTAAATATTCAGAGCAGCTGGAAAGAAAAAAAATCACATCTTTCCCAGATAATGTTCAACCTCTGGTTAAATAAAGATGTGCCAAGGTAGAGACACTTTATGCCTCAGGAGACAGACATAGTTGAATTGCAAGTGTATTTTATATGTGAATTAGAGGTAAGATGTAATGACATGAGATGAAAGGCTCAGCCGTGATTTTAATAAAGGGGTGGAGACAGTACTTCCCTGTGGACCCCACATGCAAAAGAATGAGACTCAACAAGAATATATTTTAAAGATTCAGCAAAAACTACAATAAATGTTTCTAAGTTATAGGACCATCATTAAAATTCATCAGGTTTTACTAAATTTAAGAATTCTAGCTCTGAAGGTAAGCTTTCACAAATTTCAGATAGTTTTTCATATGAAATTAAAGCTATCTCATCAATAAGCTGGAAAATTTTCAAAAACTATAAAATTTCATTTTTTAAAGGTTTCTAATAACATAAGCTAAAAATAATTTCACTGCATTTGTTATCTTGAAATCATGCTTTTTACTGAAATAACACAGCTAATTTAGTAGCACTATGATCACAGACATTTTAGCTCCTTGGTGCTTTTAGCAATGCATGGAAAAAGCTGTTACCTATTGCTCTATTAATAATTTTTTATAGATGCAGCAAAATTCCAAAGAAGTTATTTCTTTCCCCACCCCCCCATTAAATAAAGGAAAAATATTTAGATTTTGCACAGGTCTCTCTCATTCTGTGCATTAA
Source organism: Ceryle rudis (assembly GCA_033439905.1). Taxonomy (NCBI): domain Eukaryota; kingdom Metazoa; phylum Chordata; class Aves; order Coraciiformes; family Cerylidae; genus Ceryle; species Ceryle rudis. The sequence continues at coordinate 16,666 of JAAGNO010014525.1, read as the reverse complement.
AAAAAAATAATTGAGAGACATACCTTTGTAAGGAAAACACTTGAAAAGAGCAAAACGAATGGGATGAACTGCTTAAGGGGAAAAAAAAAAGCCTGCTTTATTTGATCTTTTGTGATAATCACACTTCTGGCACTTTGCCAGCGAGGCTGAGCACACTGATGTCTGGCCAACTATAGTAATCTCTTGGCTCAAGTCTGAGGTCTGTGATGAAAATTACAAAGCAGGGACAAAATCAAAATGCCACCTGTGATTTTATCCTGAAACAAATTTGATGGAAAAAAGTAATACAATGGAAACAGCCTTTTTAGTAGAGTCTACAAAACTATGACTAAATTGAAACCTGTGCAACTGGATGGAGGTAGCTATCACACAAATACATTTGGATTTGCAGGTTTTCCTTTTTAAAAGAGTTGTGGATGTCTTTGTGACAGGTAAATTGCTTTGAAATTGTGTTTGAAGTCCAAGGTCAAACTTTTAATATGATAATTTTAATTTACATCTTCCTATATTCTGGAGTCCTTTTGTATCTCCTACATAACACATTTGAAACCAACAAAGCCAGAAAAAAATAAAATAATAAAAAAAATAATTTCCTTAATTCACTTGCCATGAACCACCCTTCATTATAGGTCAACAAACTCTTAAAGGACAAAATCTTTTGCTTTCTCTTTTCATTCAGTAGTCTGTATCTGAACTAGTTGCCCACAGATATATAGGGAAGAATTGTAGAACCACAAAACTGTGTGTGCTCAATACAGTCGACCAAGAAATCCAGCCAGTAGCATGATATCATTCAGATGCAAAGCAGAAAAAATAACCACCAAAACCCAGGATGTCACTTTCTTTTTTTATATTGCCTATTGTGTTTTCTTATATTTTACTGAAAGGTTGTGCATTATTAGCACTACTGATCAAAGTTTGTTTGGGTTTTTCCTAACAAACCTTGAAGATGATTCAGAATTACGCAGATGCTGTTTTCACAGACTTATTCTTAAAAAAACCCTAACATAACAGAAATATTTGCTTTCTGTATGTTACTTCAGTAAGAATCTACTGTTCACTGAAGTGATACAAGTTAGCTATTTTACCACTGCTTTCTCTTTAAAGTTGGACAGTATCTTGCCATTTTTATACACCCTTACTACTCTTCCCTTCACTAGTAAGATTGGCCATACACAAGCACCAGGATGATCCCTATCTCTAGGACTTGAAAACACTGCATTTCAGCAATTTCACAGTTGCTGTTATTTTCCTTCTTCTTCAGGAAAGTTCTCTATATAGATTTCATATTCTCTTTGATATTCAAGTCTCTTTCTGCACTCTGTATTTCTTCCTCCCACCAATAGTGCTAATCAAAGGAATGCTTTAATAGCCTCTTTAACCTTTTTGTACATCTATTTTTAGGCCACTCTTCATCTCTATTTTCCTTTGCAATTGCAAAAAGCAACTCATTGCAGCACAGTCAACACAGTACTTACTAAATTCTTTGCTTTAAATATGTAGATACACTCATGAATGTCTTAACTCCAAGCACACACCCCACACATTAATACACAGAGAGAGAACTTCAGGTATATACAGGCACATATTCACGTGGACAGCATAAAAATGATTCATAAAACCATGAACATTTATGTCTAAATAAAAGGTACCTACCTGGAATGAGCTGACCCAGTAACGGATGGCATCTGGAAAGGCTGAATACAGCTACTATGACCAAAAAAGGATAATGTTCCCATTTCATGATGTGTCCTTCCTTGCATTACACCAGCTCAGCAGCGCTAACGTAAATGTTACCTGCAATACACAGAGGAAGTAAGGAGAGACAAATTAATTATAAATTTAAGGTACTTCCAAATATTTTTTTCCCAGTGTAACTCTACAAAGTATGCTGGTTTCAATACAGTTTTAGCTATTAAAATAATGTTAAATTTTTTATCAATTAAGAGTCATAAACCACAACCAGAATATTAACTATCCTTGCAGAGCAGACAACCCCAAACCAGATGTTGTAAAGGGAGATATGAGGAGCCCTATAGTGCACATGTATATCTTGAAGTGCTGCATGTGGTTTGGTTGTGTAACCCAAGTTATTAAAGAAATTGCTCAGTTCAGCAAGATAATTTAGTGTAGGTTTAATCCATCCCAGTTCAAGGAAATACTTAAACACTTGCCTAAGTTGAAAATGCTTCAACACTAGTCAGCTTTCTATACAAGCAGGATTAAAACCTTACGCTAGGGCTCTTCTTACGACATGCTGTTTTGCTGAATAAGGAATAGGAATCATCTTACCCAGTAATAACTTAACTGTTTAAGGTAACTTCCTGGTGAGTTCTGTGTTCTTAAGGGCAGAAAATTTTCACCTGACTGGCAGGAAAATGGAACCTTATGAAGGAAGAAAATCTTTTCAATCAAAATGTGACATTTACCCTGAATTTTATGACCACCACAACTGTGGGTTGAGAACAACTCTACCACTGTTGAAAAAAAAAAAAAATCAAAATCTGCTCTTTTATTATACTTCAGCTGTGTTATTCCTTAGTATGGACTTTGCCAGAATTCTTCAGGCCTTGTTTACAGCATACCAATCTTCAAAATGCCTTTACTCTATAGGTTTCTAAAAAGAATAAGATGCTTTTTAGACAATCACTTTTATTAAAATCACACGATCTGTAAATAAATGGGTCCAGTGTTTTGCTTTGGAGTTTATTTTTTATAAGGGCCTTTTATCTCAGTATAAACCAAAATGTGTGTGACTGCAGTCTACAATATATTGCATAGTATCTGGGGTTCATGTCAAGTTCTTGATGACAAAGGAGACACCATTGTAAATATCTGTCAAGTTACTAGATGCTCACAATTGCCTGACCCTAACCATCAGAGACCACAAAACACAACTGTAAAAGTGAAGCAGGCTGACACATGAAGCTCTACTCCCAACAATAAATACATTAAGCCTTGATAATATTACAACTGCACTTCTCATTTCTCTCTCCTCATACTTGTTCCCCTTGTACTTAAGAATGTATGCTCAAACATGAACAGTTTGGATTATGACTCCTATATTACATAAATACCAGCAGACAGAATTGTTACAGTGAAAAAGGCTACAGTGCCACAAGTCACTTCTTCAGTCTGGTGGGATAAAGAAATTTCAGCTGTAAACTAATATATATTTAAAGTCTGCAGGTAGAAAAGTTGCATCATTACTGGGAGTATTCAGTGTCATGTGATACTTTTGGATGTTCAAAAATGCGCAAGTTAAATATTAATAGAGTCAATCAACTAAACATGCTGCATTTTACACTTGGTTCTTTGTTATACTTGCACTTCTATTATCTTTGAAACCAGAAATAATAATATTCCATTTCTTACTACTGCTATCACCTATAAACTATTTTTTCTTCATTTTTCTAACTTCCTCTGCACTGCACACAAAAAAACCCCAGTCCTTCCATTCCCATTCTTTTAATTTCCCTTATCACTTATATGACTGCTCTTCTGTTGCAAACATCTTGACAGCTCTCAATGGCAGACTTAATGGCAATTAATGGCCAAGGTGTTACATGCTGCTCTAAAAGCTATTCAAGATATGACTCCAATACTGAAATGAGAATTTGCAACATCAGGCCTTTAGAATATTTATCTCTTTCTCTGAACAGGAATACAGGCTTGCTTTATAAAACTATTTACCACTATGACCTTTAGATTCCCATAGTTTCTTCATCTTTACTTTCTGCCTGCAAATACAAGCCTAACTCTATGCAGCCCATTGAATCTGGCTCATTAAACACAAAAATTACACTTTCACTTAAGGATTTACTTTGTCATTATAATGTGAGGTGCTCACATATTATATACATCAGTGTGAAAGAACTGTCATTAATACATGTTGCATAATTATTCAAGGACTCAGATATTTAGTAAGAACCTAAGACTTTCCATCCAGTGCTAGGAGTTAAGATCACACATTCTGAACGCAAAATCTGATTTATGGACCAAATTGTACTGGGTTTGTGTGGGAAGATGCTGACAGAGGGGCTGCTGCAGGCTGACTTCTCTGAGGAGAGGCCAGAAGCTACCCATGCCAGACACAGCTGGCTCCACCAGGCCCACTGCAGGGCACAGCTGAGCCAGTCCACCAAGCTGGTGGTGCCTCCGGGAACGTCTGTGCAAGAGAGAGCAAAATGCCAGATAGGTAGAGGAACAGGGGGAAAAAAGGTCAAAACCAAGAGAGGAAACACCATGGTGAAGGCAGGAGGAAGGGGAAGAGGCACTCCAGGCTCCAGAGCAGATTCCCCTTCAGCCCATGGAGAGAAGCACATTGGAGCAGATGTTCCCACTGCAGCCCATGGAAGATTCCAGGCTGGAGCAGGTGGACATACTCTGAAGGAAGCTGCAGCCCACAGAGAGCTCAAGCAGGAGCACATTTATCTTGAAGGACTACAGCCTGTGGGAAGCATCTATGCTGGAGCACAGGAAAAGTATGAGGAGGAAGAGAAGAGGCAGAGAGATGATGTTACAGAATGAACATAATCTCCTATCCCCCTGCACCACTCCAGGGGAAGGATGGGGGGTGAGTGTGGAGAATGGGGAGGGGCAAAGATAGAGGAGCTGGGGAGACAGATGTGAATTTGAGGCTAGGAAAAAATGTTCGTTTTTCTCATCACTCAAGTCTATTTTAATTAGCAATACATTGTGCTCTTTAGCCAAGGTTAATCCACCACAACCATAAAGGGGGAAGATGAATCCCAGCAACATACTTTATGGCACTTGCCCTATCTGTGAGGGCATCCTATTCATGAATCCAAATTTTGGGGTTTCTCCATACCTCTCTCTTCCAATTACTTAATTGGTATACTATTTTTAATCCCTTTGCATGTGACAGAGGTCCACAGGGAGCTCAGATCATGCCTGCCTGGCTTGTTTGTTAAAACCTTTTCTGTCCTCTAATTCTGTTTGTGGTTCATGTTTGAAATACAATATTTTATTCTAAAACCTGAAATAATTTCAGAGTTATTAAAAATATCATTCTTAGAGAAAAATTCAGTGAAATTAGCTTTAATGAAGCCAAGTAACTTCAATATGAAAAAAACCCTTTTAGTCTAAAGTTTAAAAACAATTCTTGCAGACAATCCTTGAAAACAATCCCGAATAGGAGGCTAATTCTCTATATTCAGAGTATAGTGCTTTCTTCTGAAATAGTAGCTCTGGTCACAGGAAAGATAAAGCAGACAACGATGTCATCAGAATGGAAAATAGTTTTCAGATAGAAGTTGAGTCTGGCAGAAGTAAGATCTTTCTTATCATAGTCTGCTGCCCCAGTCTTCCAATTCAAGCACTACACTATAGTGCAAGAAACCCACAGAAACGTATCACAACTAAAGGAATTCAGATAGCAATTTAAATCACTGCTTCCCTTTGTACCTACTAAAAGCCCATGAAGTATCTGCCACATGGACCTAGAACTTCTATTCACATACAAATTTCTCAATGTTATAACATTTAACTTTTTTATTATGATAACTGAGCTAAATGTTTCTGTGTTTGGTCTTCTGTAATTAGTCTTTCAGTTTCTGAAACATAAAACTAATGTTGCAGAATATGGACTGGCACTAATTAGGTGTTGCCAGTGACAGAAGAAGAATGTACTCACCACATAAACTTCAGCTGGCCTGAGACTTCACTTAACTCCATATCTAATGACTGCAGATCTACACCAGAATGTGCAAAAAAAGATTCAGGTGCAATGCACTGCACAGAGTGCACAGTGAAGACAAAACACTGGCTTTCCTATGGCATTATAATCATTCAAGAATCAATGGCAAATTAAACTGCAGAAACCCAGAGGGGAAAGAAGCACTATGGTAAATGCAGGAAAAGGGTCTAATCAATTATTTTCTTCCACTTCCCAAGTATAGTGTTATTTATCATTATAGCTAGTGCAGCATTCAGCAGTTCAGTGGCAGAAGAAAAGAGACTGAGACAAGACCAATTCTAATGATGGTTTTATTTATTTTTACAATTTTATTCTTCTCAAAGAAATGGTAGCCAGCTTAGTAAGACTGTAGAATAGATATAAAAGGACAGGTAATTAAGATTCTAACCTGTAAAATTAAGTTCCCTTTATAAAACCTATGCACTTAGGTAAACATTATGCTAAAGAATACTGTTTACCTATGGGATGAGATAGGATTTTGATTTGCCATGTATCCAAAGGCCACTTTGGAGTAGACTGGCAAAGTTTCACTGAAAGCAGAAGAAATAGAAAATCTTCCTTTTGAAGCAATGTTAACTCATATAGCATGCAGAAAATCTTTAAAGCTTGTCATGCATTGTTAGGCCTGCTGATACTGGAAGAACCTTCCCATACTTTCAATCCTTTTGTTATAAAGTCCTAGTGCCTATTAGTCAGACATCCAGTTATCTGGTCATCTCTGTTTAGACTGACACTACTTCTGAACTTACTCCTCCTGTGCATTATCATCAGTAAAGTTATATTTCACTGAAATAAAGAACTTTCCTCTACTATTTTAAACATCCTGTCTTTGTTAAACTGAATTTATTTGGAGTTCCAGAAGGATGAGAAGGAAGCACTCTCATACATTGTCTCAACTGTTTCCATTTAGGAGCAACAATGACAGAGGGTTGATGAAATAGTGGGGAAAAAGTCTGGCCAGCTCCTTTTCTACTATAAAGTAAATCAACTCTACTAAGATCAAAGCAGCTAAAAACCCATAAATTATTTAAACCAGAGTAGTTATCAGTACAGAGCATCTATGGATCTGGACTGTGATCCTTTCAGTGAGAGTTTCAGCAGACATCCATGAAGCTCACCTTATTTCATCTTTTAGTATTCCAAACCATTTGCTTTTTTAGCACCAATTGTTAGGTCAGTTTTAACAATTATGAAGCAAGATTTATAGTTTATTTATTTTAAGTTGTGGAGTTTTTGTTTGTTTGCTTTTTTAAATGCAGTGAGAAAACCAGAGTAAAATTAGTAATAATAATAGATTGAATGTGCTCAATTTATATTTCTAAGCTGGCAGGTAACAAACTTGTGCATAAAACAGTCTTATCTAGATTTTAACTGAGTTGATCCTCTGTATGGCATATGTACTGCCTAATCAGCACCACAGGAATTGTTCACATTGTATAATCCAAAAAATAAAACAAAACAAAAAAAATAAAGGCCGTGTCCATGTTCATCTACTCATATTGAAAGACTGCAGCAGAAACCCAAACAGCAGTATCAGCCTGACAAACTGTTCTAGGTGACATAGGCTGTAGCCTAAACCCTAAATACTCTCTACTATGCTGCCTACACATGAAAGCTTAATGTGAGGAGCCAAACTTATGACAACAGAACCATCTTTTTTCCCACCAGTCTCAGTGTCATGAACAATCTCTCCTAGAAGTTTTGCTGATCTTCAGCGTTTCCTTCACATGTCTGGCTATATAAACTGAGATTGGTTTTGAATAAAGGACAATTTCAGCAAAGAAGTTTTCCTCAGGGAGTACGTAAATGAGACAGTGAGCAACAGAACATGATTTCTGCATAAGAAAGCAGTATATTTATAATGCAATAAATGTGCAAGGCAATGTATGAAGCACAAAGTGGAGTGTTAAGAAGCATAAAGGAAAATTAAAAACAACCCCCCCAAAAAAATTCCATTAACTGTGAAACAATGATTTTCAATTGTTCTGTGAATTTGGGCCACTTTAGAAAACTGACTGTTCTCTGAAGGCTCCTGTCCTGACTGACCCCCAGACTGTTCATGTCTCTCAAGGAGAGAGGAAACTGGGTTACTGTGGCAGATGCAGCAGCCTCCCTGATAGAAAGCTGACCAAAAAAAAAAAAAAGAAAAGAAAAAATGCCTTGCCAGAGTGATTTCTCACATCACAGCCCTTAAACAGCAACTCAAGGTGATTAACTGGTACCTCAGGGTCTAGACCCAGAGCTGTCATGTGCTTGCTCCACAACCAATTGGAATGACCACAAGTGCACCCCCGACTAGAGTATAAATGGATCCCCACCAAAGAACTGGCAGAGTTGGTTATTCAGAGCAGCAGGCCTAGCAGTTGGACCCTCCCCATGGACATGCCATCTAAGGATATTTCCATGGATTGAGTGAGCCTCACCCTCCTTTCAGGTGAGTGATACCTTTGGGTACCCTTGTGTGGGAGGTTTTCCTTTATGACTAAGTGTACACACATTTTGGTTCATCTTTCTATAAAGATTATTCTTCAAAATTTAGGAATTAGTTGTGTAGTAGTAGTTATACTCCTCCCTGACGTTCAAACTTGTAATTTGATTTTGTCAGGAGTGCCAGGCAAGTCTCCTTGCAATAAATCCACATTTTTGGATAGCTGCTGTCTGTTTTGTGGGTACCTCTGTGACAGTTACTGAGAGCATACTGCTCTCTGCCTTTTGTGCCTGCTGTCCCAGGAGCAGTATAGAGACACTGTCCAAACGTGTAGGGCTTACATTTGGAAAACCAAAGCCTACCTGGAGGTCAGTCCGACGAGGTATGTGTAAAGTAATGAGAGGGACTTCTGCAAGTACATAAGCAGCAAAAGGAAGACCATCGAAAATGAGGTTGGGGACCTAGAGACAGAGGACACGCAAAAGGCTGAGGTATTTTATATCTTCTTTTATCACAATTTCTGTTGTTAAGTCCAGCCTTCAGGAATCCCAGGCCCTTGATAGCAGAGGGTAAGCCTGGACTAAGAAAGACTGGCTCTCAGTGGAGAAGGATCAGCCTAGGGAGCACTTAAACTACCAGGACGCACACACCAGTCCCTGACACCTGACAGGGTTTACTCATGATAGCTAAGAAGTTGGTCAACATCACTTCAAGGCCATTCTTGATTAGCTTGGAAATGTTGTGATGATCAGGAGAGGTCCCTGAGGACTGGAAGACTGCAAATGTCACCCCTATCTTCACAAGGAAGGACCCAGCAAAGAGCCGGCCTGTCAGCCTCATCTTGAATCCTGAGAAGGTGATTGATGAAACTCTTCTGGAGACCATCTTCACAGGCATCGAAGTATAAGAAAGTGATCAGGAGTAGTGAACATGGGTTTATGAAGAGGAAACATTTAACCAACCTGAAAGCTTTCTACAATGAGATGACTAGCTCGTTAGATGAGACCAGCATGTGTTGTTTATCTCAACTTTAAGAAGGCCTTTGACACTATCTTCCATGTGATCCTCATAAAGAAGCTACAAGCTAAATAAACAGAGGGTGAAATGGGCTGAAAACTGGCTGAACCTTTAAAGTTTTGTTACCAGTGTCACAAAGTCCAGTTGGAAACCAGTACCTTGTTGTATATCCTAAGGGTTGCTACTGGATCAAATATTGTTTAACTAACATCTTTCCTAGTGATGTGGACAGTGAGACTGAGTACACCCTCAGCAAGTTTGTAGATGACATAAAACTGGGAGCAGTGACCAATACACCAGATGGTTGTGCTTCTACCTAGCAGGAACTCTTCAGGCTGAACAACCTCATGAAGCTCAACAAAGGAAAATCACAGGCACAGTACCTGGTGCAAAATATAGCCCAAGGCACCAGCACGCACTGAAAGCCAACTGTCTGGAAAGCAGCTCTGCCAAGAGGAGCCAGGGCTCCTGATGGACAAGAAGTTGAGTCAGCAATATGTCCTTACAGCAAAAAAGGCCAAAGGTTTCTTAGGTTACTCTGGGAAGATCCCTGATAGCAGGGTGAGGGAGGTGATCCTTCCCCTCTCCTCAGCATTAGTGAGGCCTCATCTAGAGTGCCAGGTCTGGTGTTGGTCTCCCCCAGACTGATAATAGAGCAAATACAGCAAAGGGGTGATTGATTAAAGGATGGAAGTGTCTGTCATATGGGAAGAGTCTGTGACTGTTCAGGCAGAAGACTCAAGGACCTGACCCATGTGGATAAATACCTGCTGTGAGGGAATGAAAAAGAAGGAACCAGGCTCTTGTCAGTACTGCCCAGTGATGGGACAAAAGGAAAAAATTGAATCACAAGAAATTCCACTTAAACATAAGAAAAAAACTTTTCTGCTTAGAGGGTGAATGGACAGTGGAATAGGTAGCCCAGATAGATGTGGAGACTCCATCCTTATACACAAAACCTGACAAGACACAGTGCTGGGCAATCTGCCCTGGCTGACCCTGATCTGAACAGGGTACTGGACTAAATGATCTCCTCCCTGCCTCAGCTGTGACTATTCTGCTTCACTGTTTGGGAATCACAGCACCAAAATCAGCAATTCATATACTGTTTCAGAACACTCAGTATTATGTTTCTAGCACAGAATGAGTGAAGGCCACCTCATGGAAAACTAGTCAGAAGCTGTAGTGTAATGACTAGAAAAGCTAGCAGCATTAAATGGTCCTGGAGCACAGGCGGACTTATGGAGATAGTATGCTGGGCTTGTCTTTTAGGGCTTAAAAGAAAGGAGATTTTTTTAAAAAGATGTGAATACTAGAAAAATTGTTTATCCTGTAAGTCCTCTATTATAGAATCATTAAGGTTGGAAAAGACATCTATGCATAGTCAAAAATAGAAAGCTGAGGAGGTTTGTGATAATATTTTTGGAGAATAACTTTTTGATTCCACAGGTAAGCAGAACATACAGATAAAATCATAAAATCATTAAGGTTGGAAAAGACTTCTAAGACCTTCAAGTCCAACTGTCAATTCAACATTATCATGATCACTAAACCATGTCCTAAAGTGCCACGTCTACACATTTTTTGAACACCTCCAGGGATGGTGACTCCACCACCTCCCTGGGCAGCCTGTTCCACTCTTTCAGTATAGAAATTTTTCCTACTACCCAATCTAAACCTCCCCTGGTGAAATTTAAGCCCATTTCCTCTCATTCTGTTGCTAGTTACTTGGGAGAGAGACCAACACCCACCTCACTACAACCTCCTTTCAGGTAACTGTAGAGAGGAATAAAGTCTTCCCTCAGCATCCTCTTCTCCAGACTAAACAATCCCAGTTCCCTTAGCCTCTCCTCCTAAGACATGTTCTCCAAACCCCTCACCAGCTTCACTGCCCTTCTCTGGACCCTGCTCCAGCACCTCAATGTCTTTCTTATGCAGTGCCCAAAACTGAATACAATACTCAAGCTACGGCCTCACCAGTGCCAAGTACAGGGGCATGATTGCTTCCCTACTCCTGCTGGACATACTGTTTTTGATAGAAGCCAGAATGCTGTTGGCCTTTTTGGCCACCTGGGCACACTGCTGGCTCATAAGACTAATGTTGAAATACGCTATGCAGCATTGTAAACAATTGCCTGTCATCACAGTGCTTGTTGTGTTCAAGCTGATTATTCCCCTGGAATGCAAAAATCAATTCTAACTTGCAAACTATTATTTTGCACAGACCTGCAATATTGCAGGTTTTGTTCTCTATTTTATATTCAGCCACTCTCAGGGGATCAATCAGAGGCCAAAGGTAAGTGGTAAGTCACCAGTGAATGTATTGGATAAAACTTTCCTCAAATCCAGAAGATTGTTTCATACTGTTAATTAGTCTTTTTTTTGTTGAAAATGCCAATATAGCTAAAAGCTGCGGGAAGAGAGAGGAGAAGTGAAGGTATTTGTATCATCAATCTCAAGAAGCCATACAAGATTGTGAGAAGAAAAGATCTTATGGTCTTACCTTGTATACACACAAGCACTTGTGTGAAAGGAAGAGGTGACAACAGCTTTAGAGACATCGCTAATGCACTAAAATTTACTTGTGCTTCAAATCCAAAGGACAGTGACACTTTGGGTTGTTCTTCCAATTGTAGCCAGGCTGCCTAACATAATTCTCGCTCACAGAACAGCAAATTTCTCTATAGTTAAATAAGCCAGCTAAAGGATCAGAACTGGGGTCTCCAGGAGATTCAGACTGATTTCATGGAACTCGAAAACATAAAACTTTGAAAACAACTGTTTGGGTTTGTTTTGTGGGGGTTTTTTTAATGCTATTTCATATTTTTGAAAATTGTGTCCCCTTTAATCAACCTGAGCCTCCCATTTTGCATAATAAGAGGCCATCTCTTAATAAGGGCAAGCAAGGAAATGTGAAGCAAATCCTGTAGTAACAGAACTACAGAAAACACTATGGGAAAATTACTTGAATTCAGAGTTGGATTTGAATGTGGTACCATATACAAAACTAGGCATAAATCAGGGAGGGAAAAGAAAAAAAACCCATGAGTTCTTGGTTAGTCGCTGGATCACTGACTGGGGTAGGGTGCCTGCAAAGAACTTGCACATTGTCATGAGAATAAAAATAATAAAATTAATGGCTTATCCATGAGGTTGCTATCTTTTGAATGCTTTTCCCTGGTTTAGTGAGATTTTCTTTTTCTGACTGTGATTCAATAACTAGAAAACAAAACTTCAACATGACTCTGAACCCAAATTACAAGACTGCTAAACATCAGATACTAGTTTATACCTACTGAGAAGAAAGCAACATATTTGATATAAAATACATTTTCTTGTCATTTCTCAAGTTTAGAAAATAGTATGACAAAAGTAAAAAGGAAAGTTCACTTTAGGGATACTCCTACTTGTGAAAGTCAGGAAGAAAGAAATAAAGTGATAGTCTACTCCTATTAGGTACTTCCACCATTCATTTCTATAAATTCCTTTTGCACATAAGAGATACAGGAATTAAGTATCTTGCATGCAAACGTAAATAGGTTCCTTCAAAGAAGTTTGAACTTGTTAAAAGTAATGCTATCTCCTCAAAATAATAAGAATACACCTGCACTCTAATCTAAATTAATGACAAATTCAGTGACAGTGGAATAGTGAAATGAGCCCTGTGTTTTGCAATAAGCAAATCATAAGAGCTTGCTGAATGTTAAGTTTATATTCTTTGAAAGTATAACCAAGGAATGATCTAAATAAAACAAAAACTTTTTTATATCACTGACATTTTATCTCTTTTTGCCATGTGGCATATTAAATCAACAACCCACATCTCAACTACCAGTTCTGTGTAATTCTGCGTAAATGAACAACCCACATCTCAACTACCAAGAGTTTCCAAATTGATTTTCTAGAACTCCACAGTCATGACTTTTTGAACAGGCAATAAAAATATCATTAGTAATGCCCGGATGCAATTAGTAATTCCTTGCTTTGTAAGAAATATTGTCAGTGTCCTCACATTATTAAGTAGTGCATGTCTGAAGAAGTAAAGTAGTTGTTGTCAAACAGGGCCACATAGAAAAGAAACATTTGATAGAAAATCCAGTATCTGACAGGTTAAAAAAAAAAAAAAAAAAAAAAAGGAAAAAATCCTTTGACTGCCTTTTGACTTCTCTGTTATACCTGATTTAAAAAAGCAAGGGTTTTTCAAAGGCATTTAGCTTTAAACATTCACAGTACCTTCGAATGTCCTCAGCAGGACCAGAGAAGAAGGATTCAATTTTCAAAGATAATTGTGTCAGATAACAGTCTCATCCCTTTTCAGAAACAATCTGATAAATACCTAATTACCAGCCAAGTGATTTCAGAGCCACACAGCTGTGCCTGAGAAAAGGCTACAGGGAATGACAAGGTCTGCTAAAGCCATCAAGAACAAGAGACAGTTGGTTTGTGAATTACTTCATTTATTCAGTAGATAAAATGCATAGAAACTCTCCAGAGAAAACAAAATATTTATAGAATGTTGAAACAGTAAACAATCAATATTTAACTAGAGAAGTAAAATATTCTTTTTCAAATAAAACAGGACTGTGCATTACAGAAAAATTGCATTCCAAAATTCACAATGGTAAAAATTTGAGTCCTTAAAACCACTCATTTTTCCAGAAAGCATTTATACACTACTGAGTATAAACTTGTCTCATGTTGATACATAGTATTATATAATATATAAGAAATTTGGTTTACAGTAACGATATTGTAATCTTGTTGCAAACTTAAAAAGCCTTCCAATCTTAAAAAACTATAGTCTTAGTTGTCAAATTATAAAATGTCATCAGTGTTCAAGAACTCTCTCATCTTTCTTGAAAGAAAATGGTAATTCAGCAATCCAGTCCAAAAATACAGAGTAGCTTCACTTCTCATTTATCTTTACCAATTAAAAAAAACCACCCAGGTATACATAGCATCTCAGATTTCAGCGAATCTTTTTAAAATGTAGATTGAAAAATCCAATCCTGTAATCTTGTTGAATTCCTTGTGCTTGGAGAAATATTGACCTGTACTATACATCCTAAACATTAATGGAGTGGAGAGCATGAAATATCAACATAATGATGCAAAGTTCAGAATCACAGATGGGAAACGGAAGATTCTTGATAATACTTCAACAATATTAAATTGACTAAATTATATGTTCCTCAGTCTTTATGAAATACGTGTTTGCTTTGTGAAAAATGCAACAGATCTGGGATGGTAATCTCACAAGTACACATTTCTGACCTTACTCTGCTCTCCCATTGGAGCAAATTGATTGGAATTTTGCATTTGCAACGAAATAGGATGGATCTGTGCACTTCTATAAATCCCACTCATACAGCTTTTTTTTAAAAAAGACATTAAAAATGTTACATATGCGTAGCAGAGAGGTGAGTCAATGGTGGTTGAGTACACAATGTGGGGACAAAGATTTAAACTAAGCTGGTTGCCTTTACTCTGGAGTGGAACAGTAGTGATTACACAGTCAAGAACAAAAGGACAGTTTTAAAACACGTTCCTTTCAGACTCTCAGCTAGTAAGAGACAGCATTTCTGTACACATCATTATTCACTTTGCACATAAAAATGCATTAAAGCTGGCCGAGAAGAACTAACACACAGCTAGCAATTAGTTTCTAGAAGTCAGGCATGCGTATTCAGTGGGGCAAGCAGGAAATAATCCTTGGCCTTTGCTTGTCTGAAAGTTAAGATCTGACCTGAGATCACAGCTTTGGCATAACTAGTGTTGTGAAAGTGTGTTTAAACACGGAAGTAAAATTCCCAGATAATTCTCTCCCCAGCTACGATTTAGCAGAGAGACCTATACGCTAGTCACTTAATGCAAAGAAAGGCCCAAACTCCACTTCAGTGCATGGTGAGAGAGTTGTGTTCATCTAGCCCCCAAGCTTTTTAGGCTTCTATCTATCATGAGAGACAGAAACAGTAAATGCCCCTTCATAAATTTTAAACTCTGAAATATACAAAGGGAACACCAGACACAAGTCTCAGTGCACACAGCAAAACAGAGGTGCTCTCTACTGCAAAGCTATGAAACAATAAACATTTTGGGACTGCAGACTGCAGTTTCTGGAGGCAAAAAGGCTTGCCAGAATTCTTTTCCTCTTAAGATTCAACTTTGAGGGAAAGAAAAATAGCTTGGCTTTTGTCCTTAATAATGGGAGCAATTAAAATGGATTTGCAGATCCTGCCCCACCAACTAGCCTTCTCAGAGACAGAAATTTACATCAGCATCCAAAGAAAATTCAGCTCTCCCCTAGAGCACATTCATCCTTCTAGGGTCACCAGTAAAGGTGAAGCTTAAACAATGCAAGGACTTTCAACCTTGTCCGCTTGTTGGTTAAATAGACTTGTGTGAAATGCTAACTCCTTGGGGAAAAGGTAGAAGATGCCAGCTTTCATGAAGATACTGGAAGAGTGGCAGACTCCCTTTGAAACAGAGAGTGATCAGATAAGGTTGTTATGGTTGTTAATAGCAACCCTTTTCTCTCCTTTCTTGGATGAGGTGGTGGCATTCAGCTGCAGTTTGGGGCAGTGAGGAGCCAAGCTGTCTTTTGCAGGGGACTAGCTGTGCCTCTGGAAAGCCTCATCCTAACCATATCCCAGCAGGCATAAGAGCTTCTCCCTGTAACTGAGAGGAGTACTATTGTCTCATAGCCTTTCTGGGACCAAAGCTATGAATTTTTAGCTATATTTCATACCTGAAGCAGACTTTGCCACTCACTGTCAGTTTTGTTCCCACTAGCTTCTAAACCAGGAGTCCAGCATGAAGAGAAACACAAAGATTTAAAGTCATTGCATTTCCACAGCTCATGAGACTGTAGATCTTTGGGTCAAAGGAAAGATCATAATGCTACCACTCCTAATCTCAAGAGAAACACAAAGAGGACACAACCATCACCTCTTTTGTCTGGCTGATGGGTCCATGCAGAACTCCTCACCATCTCTAACAGAGTGAGATGCAGGATAGTGTAGTTGTGGGCCTTAAATTACATAGGAATGAATAAAAAAGAAAATCTGGAATTATTTCAGAGAGAAAGTTTAGTGGCTGCAGGGCATGGCTCTTTCAGAACCCAAGTCCTTCTGGTCCTCCTATTTCTGTTTCAGTTTCTTATGAGGGGAATACCCAACAGGGGTAAGGGTACCACAGACTACGTGAAAGAAACTTCCATTCTGTAAATCTGATAATCTCTCTTGAGTATGCTTTATGAAAGGGATATATTCAGTCTATGTATAGTCAACAGCCTATGAAAAATTAAGCAAGCTCCTCCCAGACCATGATGGACTGCCTGTTCCTGCTAGTAGGAGAGAAGAGCGAATCTGAGGCAAGACCTGAAATCTCACTTCTAGTATTTCTACAGAACTGAACTTTCAGACAAAATCACAGAATCATAGAATTGTCAGGGTTGGAAGGGACCTTAAAGATCATCTAGTTCCAACCCCCCTGCCAATGGC
>JAAGNO010014523.1:0-10701 GCA_033439905.1 Ceryle rudis | reverse complement strand
AAAAGTTTACTCATGTCACTCAGTGTTTGGTGAGAACAACGAATTTAACTCCGTCAGTAAAGCAAGGCGATATCAATAGTCAAACCCTAGGGCGTCCGCATCATATGACAAGCCATTATGGAACGAATCCGACCCTTAAAAACAAAACAGTGCACTTACTCTGATTAAGCTAAAAATTTTACCAGTTGAGCATAAAAATACGTGTATTCACAAGCGACCCGGCTGTACCCGGCTCAGATTGGTGCGCACATTTTGTTTCAGGGTAGCTGAGCACAGGGACAGAATGGAAAAATCAGATCCTGCTGCTGGATCTACAACAGCTTTTCTATTCTGTGTTTTGTTTAGTAGTTTAATTTCTGTTTCTCAGCTTCTTGGTTGTAAAGTGGAAACACAACAATAAATAACTCAAAATGTTATGAGGTAAAAGCCATTCATACTTGTGAGCTGTCTGGAATTAATGTGAAAAATGGAAGAAACTATTCAAAAGTACTTAAAACATTCAAGGCTTCCTCTATATTACCTCTTATATCATAGAATTAATATGTATTTTGAGGGAAACTGTGTTGAATTACAGCCCACAGGATATAGAAATGAGATGGTGAAGAAGATTTCCCTAGGAAAATATTTTACACAGCTGTTACTCAAAGAGCTGTTTACTTTATTTCATTATATGTATGTGTATATGTGTGTGTGAAAAACTATGAAGAGTTCACTTGCAGAATTCTTGGCAATAAAAAGCAAACTGTTCTAACTCTTTCCAAAACAAAATTAAACCACCCCCCAGTCCCACTGCAAAGAAATGAGCAAGAATGTCTTGCCTGATTTTTTGCTTCCCCTTATTTATCCAGGCAATAGTGTAAAATTCTGCTCTATGATGTGGCCAAACCACATAACACTGTTTCACCCATGTAAAATAGAGAGTGAGCTAATCATTGTATTGAACTAGGATTGTCTGAGGAATCTTGGAGCTCTCTTCCCATTTTCTCTTGAAAAATAGAAACCAAAATAAAGTAGATCACAGACAAAAAAGTAGATCACATAAACAAAGGCAGTAAGGAGGACAGAAGAGCCTGAGGAAGTTTGTGTTGCTGCTGTAAACCTGAGCAACTGAAGGAAAACAACACAAACAAACAGCTTGAAACTCTCTGAAGTAAAACCTGGGGACTCTGATTTATGTCAGCTCATAAGTTACGGCCCACGTAGTTTGACTGAAGGCAGTGTGATTGCTTCTGAAAACAAGTAGTAAATACAATCCAAATCTGGTCTGAAATTGTTTTTAAGGCAACTTTCAACTCCTGGTATTTTCAGAAATGTCAGCTTACTTTGTTTGAAAGTGCTTCTTACCGAGACTAGAAGCAAATCTAGCTATAATTAAATATTCACCTGATTTTCTGTCAAAGCGTTGTCTTACCAGCATCTGTTCATGTTGACTTGTCTTATAATTCAAAAGAAAACATCTTCAAGAGGCTTTTTATTTCCTCCCGGTTTCAAGTTGCTTTGCCTCTGTTTTTAGCACTGTCAACATCAGTCTCTCTGTATTGTGTGCTTTCCCTTCTTCTCTCTCTCTGTCTTTTTGAGAAATAGGGATCAGCTAGGCCCAGTAAATAATCCAATAACTATTGGAAAGCAGTTCAAAAATTCAAATGAGCAATTAATGAAAGTTGCTCTAGTTTACAGACATTCTGAAATATTTTTAATTAGCTGTTCTTTAATTAATATTCCCTGCTATGATGACACCATTAATTTTCTCCCATGTGACAGAGCTATGTTTATAAAATGTCATCCTATAAATTGGTAAGCTTTTTTTTTTTTTTTGTTAGTTTGTTTGTTTGTTTATTTGTTTTCTCAGTACTGTCATTTCTTTCCCCAGCATGGAGTAGTGATGCCATGGTTTTTGAACAGCTGTACAATTTATATCCATAAAACTGTAATTTGAAGCAAAGTTATTTTTCATAGAGAGTCTGAAAATCCTGAATCATGGAAAGCAGGGAAACTCTTTTATTGAGCCACTAGTTAGTTGCTTATAGAAACTTCCTAAATCAGTATCAGCTAAGAGCTTCTGCTGATTGGGATTGAGACTGAGAGTCTGAATCAAGCCTTGATGTAACTGCTTTCTAGACATGTTTTACAGATGAAGGTCTTTGAGCAGTTTGTATAAAATCCTAGGCAGAGTCCAGAAGCATTTATTTTATCAGCATTTACTTCATACCATCCAGATTTTACACTTTCTCGATGAACTGTCATAACAAACTTTCCTGCTGTACATCTCTTTTTATAGGTGCTTGTGATTTGGGGGAAAAGCTCGGGAACATTCAAAATGCTGGTTTGACCTTTATTCTTCTCTCAAGCTAAGAGTGTTTCAGTGAGTGAGATTTCAAAATCTGAATGAGATTTCAGATGACTCTTTGAACGCCCAAAGCAAAACCATCACCACAGGGAAAAGACTTGTTTGAAAATAAATGCCAAAGGAGAGAGAACTTTCTATGTCTGCCCTTAGTAGGTACAGGCCCAAGGGACATAGCATGTTTTAAGAGCAGGAAAAGGTCGTCTTCTGGATCTTTTTTTGTCTAATTTAATTACCACATCTGTACTTATCCTTCCACCATCTTAGCCCTTCCCTTCCCTTCTAGATTTTAACCTTGATTCACTTATCCTACATGATGCATGACCGCTAACTCCCTGTTTCATTTTGTTTATGGAACAGGTTGTAATGAGAATGAGGCAGATCACCTGGACAGAGACCAGCAGCCTTATCCCCCATCCCAGAAGACAAAGCGCATGCGCACCTCCTTCAAACACCACCAGCTTCGTACCATGAAGTCCTATTTTGCTATCAATCACAACCCAGATGCCAAGGACCTCAAGCAGCTTGCCCAGAAAACAGGCCTGACCAAGCGAGTTTTACAGGTAAGAAGCCATATCACAGGCTCTATAGAATTTTCCCCTACCCATGCCAGTCAATAGTATTTCCCTTATGTGTAATGATAGCAATACATGTAGAAATACTTTTGCTGGGTGTGTCCCTAGCGGGTGTGTGGAGGAGGCATGGAAGGAATGCTGAATGTATGCCCTACCATCCCAAGGCAACCCAATACTAAGATGTGATTTGTAATTAGTTGCATCCTCAACATGAGGAAGCCGTCTCCAGAGTCTACCAACCCAGTAGATATCCTGGGATCTGTAGTCTCTCTGTGGTGACCTTATTAAGGGTAGAAGTAGCAAATCTATGAGCTTTGTACACACTGGGTGAAGCCTTTGGGCTCCCCTGAAGTAGTTGATGAGGCTCCTCAACGAGCAGATCCCCAGATATGCAGGAAGCAAGCTTTGACCAATATGATCCTTCAGGACCAGCCAGCTCCCTCTCTCGATACCTGTTAGACAGCTGTTATCATTAAGGGCCTACAGAGTAAAAAATTACTTCCCTGTGAAGCACAGGGGAGCAAGTTACATTTTAAAAAAATCCCTAAACAGTGTGTATTATATGCAGAGTGCCAAAAAGGGCAGCGATCAAGGTAGAAGGAGAATCTATTATCGGCAGTTCCTTGTCCATGTTTCATGTAATCTAAAACATTTTCAGTAAACCTTACAGAACAGAAAGACTAGGTGACCCATATGAACAATCTGTATCATAGGAATGGTGTAATTATCCTCCCTTCCTCTTTTAAACTGCTCAAGGCAAATTTTCAGCTTTGGAAAAAATCTGCTCATTCACCCTTTGCTTCAATCTTTATCGTTTGTCTTGACCCCAAACCTACCCAACCCAAGAATACACTATGTGGTCATCAAGAAACTCTCCTTCCTTGAAAGAGCGAGTGAGCAGATTTTTCTTAAGTCTGCTCTATAACTGCAATGTTTCAGTGAGCATCTGTAACGCTGGGCCTCGTATGCAGGGTCCTGCCTGTGAAAAAGTCAGTACCACCAGTAGCAAGTGAAGCTATAGAGTGATTTAGGTGATTTGCCACACAAAAACAAACATCAAAAAATTACTTTAAAGCAAGAACAAAGACAAAAATAAGCAAAACAAAACAAGCATCGGTAAAGAAATCAATTGGGATTGGTTTGCAGGTTTGGTTTCAAAACGCAAGAGCCAAATTCAGAAGGAACCTTTTGCGGCAGGAGAATGGGGGTGTCGATAAAGCTGATGGCACCTCACTTCCGGCACCGCCCTCAGCAGACAGCGGCGCACTCACTCCACCCGGCACTGCGACCACTTTAACAGACCTGACCAATCCCACTATCACTGTAGTGACATCAGTGACCTCTAACTTGGACAGCCACGAATCCGGGAGCCCCTCACAAACTACCTTAACGAACCTTTTCTAACATTTCAATTTTTTTTTTCTTACTCTTCTTCTTTATTATTATTATAATTATTATTTTTATTATTTTCAAGCCTTTTTTTTTAAAAAAAAAACCAAAAACAAACAAACCCACAAAATATTTGGGAAAATAAACAGCTTGATGTGTAGCATCTGCAGCCACTTGGCAAATGAGTTTGAAGTAATATGTTGCTATAATAAATGGACATTTATTGTTGTTAAATTGTACTCAATTTTTTTTCAAATTCATCAAATAACTGAAAAGAAGGTTATGAATCATTCTAATAAGTGCCTCTTAAAATTGTATGTTACTTATTTCCAGAACATTGAAAAAATGATTAATAAAAAAACAACAACAACAAAAAAAAAAAAAAAAAAAAAAGATAGAAGATTCTTTTCCCTCCTTGATAAGCAGATAAAAATCAATTTTATTACAGCCAAAAGAATGCTGCTCCAGGATTGTATGCTCAGTTATAGCATTTAAGAACCCTAAATTTAATTTTATTTTTAAAAAGTTTTGTATGATTTATTTTTTAAGTGTTGAAAAATAAATACAGAATGAATTATGCTAATCACTGAAATAGTCAGACTGGAAATGCCAGTGCTTTTTTCCAATGCATTAGTCACAAGCCTGATCCTCCCTGAGCGCTGGGGATTCTCCCTGGGATAGCCAAACACTCCTCTGTCAGTTCATCCGGCTGGGACGTCCTTGGCACCGCTGAAAGCTGTGTTTGGATGGAGGGCTTGGAGAGAGACACAGTGATGAGAGTGCACGTGTGAGGATGGCAGGATCAGGCTGTCGGTCTCCAAATTTGTATCCTGTACATTAAGGAGGCAAGATCTGGAAAATGCTTTCCAGAATGAGCTCAGTCCTATAAGGATATTATTAAAGTAATAACAGCAGAATTGCAACGCAAATAAGGTGTCCTACTGATCTAAAATATCACACAGGGAGGGGTTTTCATTTTTGTCTGTCAAGCAGCATTATTTGAATTAAAACCCAAACAACTGTGGGTCATTACATGGCCTTGATGCCATACCATTAAAGCAAACATGAGATTGCCCGGCCACTTCAGTGAGCGCAAAATTTTTGATAAATCATATTTATTTTTTTTTCAGTGAAAATGGAAATAAGCAAAATATAATTTATTAAGATGTTTAAGGACATTTTTTTTTTTCCAGTACAATTTATTCATTACTATTTTGAATTTACTTTAGATGTTTCCTGAGATTGTATCAGACACTTTGTTTAACACATGAACGTAAAATCTTTAGTTCATTAATATCTCTAACATATACACTAGCTTTTTAAACTTTGTATAAAAGAAAACAATGTTAACAAAAATGGGAATTGGCAGTGAATAATTTTAAAGCAGATAAACTCAGAAGCCTTGTGGATGCTGATCTGAATACCTTTCTTAGTTTACAATAGTGATCTTTCTTTTTTTAATTTTATTTAAGCTAAAAGTCTGAATGGTCTGGGCAGTGGTGAATGTTCATTTGTATCCTTTTATTGTAGTTGAACACCAATTAGATTGTGGAGAGTCTCAGAAACAAAAACGAACAAAAACCAGTCAAGATCTATGTCTTGCTTTTAGTGGATTGTTAAGAATAACTTTGCACATATACCCCACTTTTTAGGCACCATCAAATCTCTTTTTTGGTGGTCAAAGTGGCTATTTAATATATTTTAAAGGTGTCCTTTTTGGCTGTATAAATGTGTGGTTACATATTGACAGTTCACTGCCCATATTAAAGTGCATTATTGTAATTTTTGCTCAGGGTTTTTAGAAAATTAGCACAGAAAAGTAGCTTATTTTTAAAAAAAAGATGATGGAAGAGATGTTAACACTGTAATAGAAGAAAAGTGTGTTTGCCATTATATATTTAGCAAGTATGGTTATCATCTTCTACGGATATTAAATCTTGACTTTTCCTATTTCTATTACCTTATGGGCATTTACCACTAACCAGACCAAACGACCTTGGTAAGGCTGAGATCTTTATTAATACACTTTTACAGGTAAAAATATTGATACTTATAAATTTTGTTCTTTGACAGAACAATATATGGTACTAGAGATCTACTTTATTAAGTAGACTAATTAAAACTCAGTTCTACTATGTGCCTTATGATATACCTTGGGAGTAAGTTTGTGAAAAATCAGGATATATGTGTTGTTTGTTAAATTAACTGTTTTAAGCCCTTTTGACACCTCACTAGTTTTGTACTGTTTTACCTCTTATTTCTGAAACTCTTTTTATGGTGTATCCTGTTAGAGGGGACAAACATGTCATAGAAAGCAGTTGTGCACTCTTTCGGATATAGTTGATAAATCCAATAATCTTATATATTGAGCTTCGTGTTTATAGTACAGTAAGTGGTCTAGCAAAATTGTCCATGTTTCTTTGTTTATTGATAAATGCATTGTATAGAAACTATTTCCCCTAAATATTTATGGACCAAACAATTGTGATATATCCTATTAAATTTGTGTGAATAAACCATTTTGAATCTAAGGAGTTTTATTTCCCATCTTTTTTTTTTTTTTTTTTCCTTGTTGTTGTTGTTGTTTTGTTTTGTTTGGATTTTTTGTTTTGTTTTTGTTTTGTTTTTCTTTTTTAATTTAAAGTCTACATGTACCAGTGCGTCTCTTTGCTTTTATGGTACCTGTGAGCAATTGGTACTAAACACAGGAACACAAACTTTTAAATATTTTACAATATAGTTCCTTCTTAGGTTTTCAATTTCTTCATATTCAATGTATATGCTACTGCTGGTGCAATTTAGATTTTACCCTTTTAATCTCCTTTTTTGAACATGCAAAGTAATGCCCCACTGATTTGATATTGAAACCCTGTCTTAGACTTCTAAAAAGTCAGAAAACTAGCAGCTAAAGTAATTGCATGACAAATATAACCTAAATAGTATGATGAAATGAATCAAGATTTAATGCTAGGTATATTGAACACAAAATAGAATTGCAGACCCCGAAAAGCCAGGTTGCTCTGTAGTTTAATAAATTGTCACTATGATTTCTTTCAGGGAGAACAAATCATGGGGCATTACAGCCAAACATCCCGACGTTTGAAAATTCCCTAAAGTATTAAAAGAAGGGGAAAAGTTTGATCGGAAATCCACTGCAGTGAAGACAAAGACAATATTAGGTTATGATAATCATACATTTAAAAATCTATTGAGCCAAAAAAAAAAAAAAAAAGAAAAAAAAAGACTTGATGTCATTTCCTGAATGTTAACAAAACATATGTCATTTTATGGTGTCTAATTAACAGAAATGAAGGCTTCAACAAATTGTATGGTATTAAAAACAAATTCAGAGAAACTATGTATAAAACCAGAGCAACCTGGCAGCAATCTACCCAGCCCATATTTGAAGAAAACTTTACTTAAAAAAGAAAAATCACATTTGTCAAGCACAAGTACTTGTAAAATAAAATCTGAGTGCATTCATTCCACTTGCTTGCTAATGTGTACTAGTCATATCTGTTAAATGGACTTTTGTAAATTCAAAGAGAACTTTTCACTCATTCAAGATCATAGGAATCAAAACCCAGTAACTTTAGTACTATTGTTTCTGAATTACTTTTTTTTTAAATGAGAAAAATCTGCATGCACTTTTCCATCTGTCACATATAGTGTACATTTCTGTATGATGAATTTCTCTTTGATGTTTCTTGTATAATAGCTTTCATTAATAAACATTTTATTTGATGCAAACATAGTTAACTTTATGTAAACACATAGCCAATTGTTCCAACTAATTTAAACTTTTCTTTTGAAAGGAAACAGTGCAGTTCCAATGTTATATATATACAAAATCAAAAGGAATGAGGTAGCAATACTATTGCACAGTGTAAAATTATTTCCTATGGTGTTAACTTCTTCATTTTTTAACTTCTTGTATAAAACGGACATATTAAAAAAAAAAATCCCATCAGCATTGACAATAAAACAATTCCCAAATTCTTCATCAGTATAAGAAAACATAAGCAGTACAGTATGTAAAATCTTCAATGACTTTTAGACTGTGGATCCATGAGCTGTTTACATGGTCACTATGCAATGAGCAAGTACATTACAAAAAGTTGGTCCTAAGATTCCCAGTCCCAATCACGGATGATTTTTACAAGCCAACAAGCAAGTGTAACAATAACCAGTTCTTAGCAATGAGGTTTTGTAACTGTTAAGCAACTATTTGCAGGAAGATTTTTTTAAAATATATTCCTATTTAGCTGTATAGCCAAAGCGTATGTTAAACAAATTAACATATAAAAAGACTTGCCAGAAAATCTTTCATTAAGATGACATTTTTATTATATACTAATGAACCCTATGTAAACAATGTAACTTTTATGAATGATGGACATTAAATATTTCACTTACGTGTATCCTCAGCATTTTGCATGTTTTCTTAAATTTTTCCAGTTTATGAATTTCAAAAAGAAAACCATATAATTATTAATGACATAGCACAAAGTTATGTACAGATTGCTGCAACAGTCTCTGGAAGCTGGTAACCAAGAGTGTTCTAACAGCAATAAAAAGGTATTATTTATTGGTGGCAATTATGGGAAGCATTGTTTAAACAACAGTTTTATAGTTTGCTATAAAGTTCTATTGAAAAAGGTTAGCATGGTGGACTTAATTCAAATCAGCTTGATCAGAAATTTAAGTATACTGTCAAACTCTTAAACTGAGCCTTGTGTGTATTTATCACTGCAGAAAGTAAGTAAACGCAGGAAAGCAATTATTCATGTCAGAACCATAATGTAGTTTCCCTCTGTTGTCCATAGGAAAATATTACAAATATTAATTGTTCATATCAGTAAAGAAAATGGTGTTGTTTAGGGCCAAGAAAAAAATCTGTGTATTGTAATTTTTTCTTTGTAAATCATCTTATCCTTTAATAAGTTAGATACCTTCTCCCCTTGATTTAATATTTGCAGACATATTTCTACTCTGAATTACTGTCCACGTGCTGCTTTTTTCACCTGATCTAAATTAGAAAAATAAATTCATTAAAAAGTCCTTGAAAAATACTAGCTGCACTAAAGTCAATGGCAAAATCATCACCGAGTAAAGTAAAACAAGGACAATTTTATTTTTCCATGTCTGATTAGTGATATTAAGATTTGTTTTTTCTTAACAACACTATGTATTTGGAGATAGTCCTGCACATAGTGTTCTGATTGACCTGACTAGTTGCATTAGACAATCCAAATTTTTTGAAAGATAAAGAACTGTTTCCTGTTTTAAGAGACTAAATATCTTGAAAGGGCAGCTTTATATGAGAAAGAAGGAAAGGAATAATTTAAGACGATATTTGAGGGAATGCAAGATAAATTTAGGTTTTCAGGAGTGTCTCGAGAGAGAAATGTGTTGGGGGTCTTTCTAGTGGATATGTATCCAAGTCTAGACACAGAATTTCTTTTCATTCCTGGTCTTAAAAAAGAAGTCAAATTGTGCAGTCCTAGAACATCTTACTCCAAATCACTCGCTAAAGAAATGGCTTGCCAGACCAGGTCAAATAACAGAAGGCTGACACTGCAGACCACTGAAAATGGTGAATGTTATCTCCCCGATTCTTTGGGCTTTGAGCCAGGAGCTGAATGAACATGGGTATTAAATTATTCTCTTGTCTCTAAAGAAAGCATAACCTTCAGAATGAGACAGAATATATAGGACAGCCATGCTGCTCTGTGCTTTGGACTTCATTCTTCAGAGCTGCTAATCCAAGCACCTGGCACATGCATTAAATTGACTTAAAAATATTTCTCCTTGCTTCACCCAAATACAGGACACAAATTATATTACTGGAATTTCCAGAAGCTACTATAGTGTCGGAGACTTCATTCAGTTATTCTGCAATGTTGAACAATTCTTCTGTGCTTCTCACTTGACACAGACTTATCTCGACAGATACCTATATACATATCCTTGTCTTGCCTTCAGATAACCAGTACTTTCATATTTATTTAAGTCATTCAAACCTATAGAAAGCAACTCTCCATGCTTACACATTCCAGCAAAGGCAGTTGTCATAATTTTTGGTTTGATATTCCTCTACAGTAAATAATTTTTCTGGAATAGTTATGAATTTGTACTTTTGTTGTTGTTTTGATTTTTTTGTGTTTTTTGTTTGTTTTCATAGCTATGGGAAGAAAAAAAAGTAGTGATTGAAATATCTAACTGTACAGATTATTTTGCCAGCTTTTCCTGTAATATCTAGGAAAAAAAAATCTACTGCAATCATTGAATTAATGGTTTGAATGTTACTGTAAGAGTATTCCCCTCTATAAATTGATTTTATCATTACAAATTATATAAAACACATTCTATTCTAATTTTAACTAATATAAT
>JAAGNO010014522.1:34737-54670 GCA_033439905.1 Ceryle rudis | reverse complement strand
CCCTGGGTAGCCTATTCCACTGCTCTACCACCCTCAATGTAAAGAACTTCTTCCTGATGTCCAATCTAAATCTACCCTTCTCTAATTTAAACCCATTACCCCTCATCCTTTCACTACAGGACCTTGTAAACAGCCCCTGTCCAGCCTTCCTGTAGGCCTCCTTCAGGTACTGGAAGGTGGCTATTAGGTCTTCTCAAAGCTGAACAACCACAACTCCCTCAGCCTGTCCTCATAAAAAGCCATGAAAAAGGACACATACCAGAACATTCCTTCTGATAATGAAATTAATCAGTCATAAAATAGTCCTCCAAAGTGGCCTTCCCATACCAGTAAACATCTGAAATTAAATTAAAAGAAAAAAAAGACAAACTGCATTGCAACATAATCACATAAAGTTTACACTCTGATGCCCATGTGGACATATATATAAAACCCAAAAGACTGAAAAGAGCATAAAAGCAAAGCAAAAAATAAAAATTCTTAACCAAATTTCAAAGAATATAACTTTTCACTCCAAGAAAGGACCACTTCTCTTCAGGATTTCCAAAAATATTCTCTGCAATTTTTGAATAATTTGGCATGTTGTCATGGTTTAAGGTCAGGGCAGCCCTCTAGACCTATAACAGATACTCTCTGTTAGTACTGATTCTAAACATGGGGTGTTATCACTGCTAGAAGCAGATGCTGCCTGTGAAAACCGGCTGCTAACTTCAGACAGTGCAATTAGTTAGAAGAACTGAGATGAAAAGCAAAATCATTGAACAGAATTAGTTCTGTTCTCAAACCAGGACATGTTTCAGGTCAAATAAATTTCCCAAAGTGAAGTTACAGAATAGAGGCCACAATGCTTGTGGTTACTCTTGTCCTTAGCTTGTATGAACCTCCAGCTATTATAACACTCTGATCGAAATATTTGCTCCAGTACTCGGTAATAATGTCAGCATGCCTCACACCTTCAGACAGATGTTTCTCTCTGGTACTCAAGTTAAAATTGGGAGACAGGGATTTGCTCAAGAGAGTCCATCAGAGGGCTACAAGGATGATGAAGGGACTGGAACACGTCTTATGAGGAAAGGCTGAGACACCTGGGGCTCTTTAGTCTGGAGAAGAGAAGACTGAGAGGGGATTTGATAAATGTTTATAAATATGTGAGGGCTGAGTGTCAAGAGGAAAGGGACAGACTCTTCTCGCTCATGCCCTGTGATAAGACAAGGGGGAATGGATATAAGCTGGAGCGCAGGAAGTTCCACCTTAACATGAGGAGGAAATTCTTTACTGTAAGGGTCACAGAGCGCTGGAAGAGGCTCCCCAGAGAGGTTGTGGAGTCTCCTTCTCTGGAGATTTTCAAAATCCGCCTGGATGCGTTCCTCTGTGACCTATGCTAGATTGTATGATCCTGCTCTGTCAGGGGGGTTGGACTTGAAGATCTCCAAGGTCGCTTCCAACCCCTAACACCCTGTGATACCTGTGATATTTGCTACTGTATTTTTCATTTAAGCTGGACATATTCCAGCTAAAAGAAGTTTCCCATTCAGTTTTGTAGTGTCAGTGTTTTAGCCCAAATGTTCTCCCATGTTACAGAAGCAAAGAAATAGATGTTTAAAACTTCTTTTTCTGCAATGCAGTGGTTGCATTTACAACTCACATTTATTGTCAAGCACACATGCAGGCATGTGCATGTGTCT
Source organism: Ceryle rudis (assembly GCA_033439905.1). Taxonomy (NCBI): domain Eukaryota; kingdom Metazoa; phylum Chordata; class Aves; order Coraciiformes; family Cerylidae; genus Ceryle; species Ceryle rudis. Next base: position 52,985 of record JAAGNO010014522.1, on the reverse strand, counting down.
GATGTACATAAATAAGCTGACATTGTCATGAGGGTTTCTTTTCTTTCCTTGAATTCCTTTAAAATAGCATTGCTTAATGCATGGTATTACAGTGCCTAATTAAGCAAGAAGTGACTAGGATAGATGGTGACCTTTTCCAAGTGATTTCCATACATAACATTCTGCATGAAATGTGAAACTCCAGTTCCTGAATGAAACCTATCAAAAAGACTTCTCTTTTATACTACAATTCTAGAGTGCTATGTAAATGACTAGGATGTTTAAGGCAAAATCATAGTGTGTGACATTTCATTTTCATAACCTTTTCATTCCATGAAACTATGTTTTTAATGGTACAATCCTAGTAAAATATTAATGATTTTGCTGAATGTGACAAAATTTATAAGGCAATAAACTCAGTATCATTTATAAGAATACCTGTTATAAGTGTACTCCAGGTATAGAGAGACAATTCTACTGGAAAAGTGAAATATTAAAAAAGATATGTAAAATAAGCTGTGATTTGTGTACCACTGCACTGTGTTATTAACTTGAAAAATAGTTCTACTTCAAAGGAAATGTCAGTGAGCTTTGTAAAGTTTTCAAGTAAGGCCCAATTCTAAGTAACAATGAACCCATTTTAGGTAGAAATTATTTTCCACACAGAAGAAAACTTTAATTTATCTGTCTTAGACCATATTTCACACTGACCTTGCAATGATCCTAAATATATATCCTATAATTGGATGCAAAGTCTTCTGATGCATAGGTAACAGCAAACAGGTTTCTAGAATATAAGTTTCATTTTACATATCAGGGTAAAATTAATTTCCATTAAAAAAAATATTATTCTTTCCTCATTACTGAAGCTCTACTGCTTTGTTTTATTGGGAGGTTTAGGAGAGGGAAGGGAGTTACTTGTGATGACAAGAAAAAAATTATTCTGAAGAACCATTTCTGAAGCCTGGAAATTCACTGCACAGGGATTTATTTCCTGGTCTTTTGTACCTTTCCACCTCTCCTTTGAACAGATTTCCGTAACATCAATTCTGGTGGCACATGGTGAAGATATGCAGTATAGAATTTACACTTACACAAAAATGGGGAAAAAAATAGCATCTTATCTCATCTTATATTACAGTATAGTCTGCATACAAGACAGTATTTTACTTTGTAAGACTCTACAGTATCAGGATCACAAACTATTAATAGGGATCCCAGGGACCATATTGACTGATTAAATAATAGTCTGCTTAGACATAGATTTCTGTGTATCACTTTTGCAAAAGAGGAAGTATTTATTTGTAATGCAGTCTGAGAGTTTTAGATTAAAAGTTTAATGTTCATTCCCACAAATATTGCTGAGATGTTAATATTCACCTCTGAACCTGATACTCATTAGATCTTAGATGTCTTGAAATGAGTCATGCCTGTCTCATGTTTTTTAATTTAGACAGTCAGATATTTTTTCAATTTTTTATTCCATAGATTTATGCTTGTTCAAATCATTTATTTCATTTCTGCTGCAATTACTTTTCGAGTTAAAAAAATTTTAGTTCAATTTCTTGCAAATACAAGTTTTTTTCAAAAACATAGCTCTTTAAATCTTACAGTTAAGTCAATTCACAGCTCAACGTAAACTAGATTCAATAATGATCCTATTCTAAAGTTAAATTGCATTCCAGACACCTGATATACTGATGGAAAGATGTGTTATAGTCCTTAAGAAAATCATTGGCAAAATGTAGCAATTCTAAACTAAGACAAAGTGAGGGTAGTGACTGAGTGTTCTCTTGGGTTAGAAGAAGGAGCTGTGAGACCCAACAACTCAATTAAAAAAAAAATGTTTTGTTTTTTCAGGGCATGGAAAGACAACATGGGACATATGAAAAGACTAACAGACAAACCACTCACTCATCTTTATGAATTACAAGTGCAGAAAACAAGCTTCCTCCATTTCAATTATAATATCATGGAGTCATAGTTTCATAGAATGGTTTGGGTTGGAAGGAACCTTTAAAGGTCATCTAGTCCAATGTCCCCGCCAGTGAGCTGGGATATCTTCAACTAGATCAGGCTGCTCAGAGCCCCATCCAACCTGAGCTGGAATGTTTCTAGGGATGAGGTGCTCTGGTCAACCTGTTCCACCCTCATTGTAAAAAATTTCTTCCTTACATCTAGTCTAAATCTACCCTCTTTTAGTTTAAAGCCATTACCCTTTGTGCTGTCACAACAGGCCCTGCTAAAAAGATTGTTCCCAGCTTTCTTATAGGCCCCTCTGGACCCACTCCAACAATTTTGTATCTTTCTTGCTCCAAGGACTCCAGAGCTGGATACAGCACTCCAGGTGGGAGTTCAGCAGCATATTGTTATGACTTCTGTGGTCAGTGTTCTTTTCACAAGAGGTGGCCCTCATCATGTGATATAAAAACTTCCTGCATAATTAAACTCTGCCTTGGGGACATGACTTCTATTTTCCTCTCCGTTATCAGGTATTTTACATTTGAAAAACAAGTGTTTGAACTTTTTGGTGGTAGTGTTTGGATTTGGAGGTATGGCAGAGTGAAATTAGGGAATTTCATGACTTAGACTTTATCATGAGACACTTCCCCAGAAAGTAGGATCCTGTCATTTGCCCTGATACTGATGGTAAGTGAACTTAGAGACATTCTGGAAATTTATTCTGTTTACTTTCTCTCCCCTCAAACATACGTTCCAATTCTTGTATTTCCACCTTTTTTCTTGTGAATTTCCTCATCTTTTATAAGTTAATGGATTCAAATTATGAGGAGACCTAATTTTACAAAGACTTTTTTCCCTTCTGATAATCTAGGCAGAACAGGCTGACATTTGTTGAAAACACCTGTCTGTCATGAAGTGCACTATCAATGACATTTTTATAAGGCAATTAAACTATAGTTGCTACTATTGATGTTACTAGTTCAAACAGGAAGAATTAAGTCCTGATACTAGGCCCTGTGAATAATCAACAATCAATTAAGTCAAGGATTTGCAACAACACGAATTTAAACTGATATTCCAGATAATCTAAGTATTTCAATTCAGTCATTCCTCCTCTCTGGCAATTAGATCACTCCTCTTTGACCTGGTGAATTTTTGGTATAGCCACTATAGCAGAGCCATCTGTCCTCATAGTAATTTATGCTTGAATAAGGAAGAGGTACAAATTTGTCATATCCTCATTGTCACTTTAGTAGGTTAAGTACAACGGGACCTGAGAGGAAATGCTGTTTGTGATGTCAGATAAAATGGGCAAGAACATAAAAAGAGTCAGTGGTTGGAAGCTGAAGTTAAACAAATCATATTATGAGCAAGATACACATTTCTAACAGCAAGAATAAATACAAAAACAATTGCTGTGTCATGGACTCTCCACAAGAGAGAAGAAGCTTGCTTAGAGGCCTAACAGTAAGTACTCAGATACAGCCAGAAGCTAAAGTTTCTACACAGGAAATTCTGGATCAAATATTATGACCTGTTCTTCTCAGAAAGTTAATCTTAAGTGGCCAGGGTTTTCTCATTTATTATGATGACCCATAATCTGTGTAAACCAAGAAAAACTGCAAGGCCCCTATTTCCACCTGCAGGATGCTGAGGTGAAAGACAAGCCCAGCAGGTCTCACCACAGACCTGCCTCACCAACAGGAACAGGAGATCTGTACTGCACTGAGCCAAGCTTTTGAAAATATATCTTCAACAGTTTCAGCACTTAAGACTGATTTTAAATGTTTTCCTATAGAATTTTCCTTGTAAACACAGTAGAAATAATATTTTATAATATAAAAGTTATAAATTTTAAGCAATATTTTTATTATAAGCAGTATATTAAATTATATGTCCAATGTTCACTATTTAAGAGATGAAAAAGAGGTTTCTCACTGAACAGCAGGGGATTAACAAAAAACTTATCTCAAGGCAAAAAAAAATAGCCAGGCATTTTTCCCTTCAGAAAGGTTTGCTTAAGCATTTCAAGCCATTTCAGTGCTAACAGATCTCATTTCCCTAATGTAATTAGTAAAGGAAACAACAATTATCTGCAGGTTCATTAAATAAATCAGTACTATTACTCATTGTGAAGTTAACGATCAGCAGTGCAGATGATTGTTATGGACACAGTACGGTTGGCATTCAGCAGCAACACTTTAGTAAAGACAGTATTACTCTGCCTTTAAACTTTGTCATTCATATAGATGAATAAATTCTACTTTTCATTTAATAACTGAAAATTATTCTAGCTGGAAGTGAGTTTTGCAGCCTAAGTAAGATAAAGATTTTTCAGAATATAATTAACCGTCTTTATATTTGTTTCTATAAAACAGTTTTTGCTTACATTTATGTCGTGTGACTCAGACCTACCAGCAACATAAAGCTAGCACTTATTGTTGTGAAACTCCCAATTTAATATCACTTAAAGAAATCTGGACCTATCAGAGTAATAGCTTTCTTTGCCAGGAGATAGCCTCTCACATAGCAATTTCCATTCTAAGCTGGCTGGGAACCACTGTCTTACCCTGGTCCTGGGTTTGTAATATTCCTCCTAGACTGCAATAAAAAAATATACATAGGCATGAAATCCTCAACCCCTTGGAGAACACACCTGAACTGTTCTTATACTTCTATATTAGGTTTCCCCAGAACCTCATGTTCACTTTAGTGTTTCTAGTGTTTATTTTCAAGATGATTTATCACCTGGGTAGACTGCATGCATGTATATATTTATACTGAAAAAGTCATCCAACACCTCTGAGGAAAAATAGCAGTGAACAGTTGTATTTCTCAGGAGAAAATAAAACAAAACAAAAAATCAAAAATCCCCTTTCTATCATAAAAGCAGAGCTCATTGCTTATGACAGACATCCGCTGAGAATTTTCTAAGACAGGGATTGAAATTCTGCAAGATCTAGAGCACAGTAGCCTCATCATCTCCATTCTAATTGCACATTTCTTACCTCCTTTCATAAGAATAAACACAGAGCAGCTTGGTATATACCAACTTCTATCACTGTAAACTATCAGCATACCATGTTTTTCTTCTTATTCTATTCCCAAGGAATATAACTTACTGATGTATAATAACTACTGGCATTAGTTTTATAGCACAGTAGTACTACTGTTGTTTTTTCAGCAGTCATTCAGCTATCCAAGAAAGACTCCCAAAGAAGTTCCATCTGTAAGTGGAAGTTACTGCATTGTATAATGATATTTTGATCATTTTTTCCCTCCAGTCAAAATTTACCAGGATTTTGTGACAGAAGTATAAACATGCCAACCATTGCCTTGACTATGTTTAACTAGAACACAGCAACAGACTCTGGGAGTCAGAGGAATCCTGTCCACTAAACTGATCTGTTTGATATGTATTTTTGTTGCAGAAGTGTTAAAGAACAACCAAAACCGAGGCTTCATTTTACAAGGCATCTCTACAAATGATAAAGATTTGCTACATGTCCAAAGAGGCTGGAATACAAATAAAAGTTCACAGCCCCAATTACCATGCTTCAAAAGATCGAGGTATTTTCTTTTGGATTTGTCTTTCAAGGAATGTAAGTACCATTTTCATGTAAATGAATAGAAAAAGAGGAAAGAGAATGAAGCTAGCATATGTGTAATATAAGCAGTTATCTCTAAAGTGAATGGCTTCAGGTATAAGGAGCTGCTAAAACCAAATATAAATCACAAATAAGTAGGAGAAAAAATTAAATTGGCTTTCAGAATTTTTCTCAGTGTACTCAGCTGCAAAGTGGCAGGACATCCCAATCCAAGTAAACAAATTACACTGCACATCAAAATAATAACACATCATTTTAAAACCCACTCTTTATTCAACAGAAGCCCATTTACTGGTTTTATGAAAAGGAATATTTCACAAACCCCAGACATTCAGCAAGTATTAGTTACTCTATTTATTCCTGATGCATTTTAAGGTTATTCAACTGTCAGTTGCTAAGGGAACAGCTTTCATTTATTTCAAGTGTTATCAGAACTAGAATGCCGCTCTGCAAGAGATAAGCCTGAAAAAAAGTAACATTAGATCTATATAAATGATCAAAATATATATGAATGTGTGAGACTCCACAAGCTCAGAGGTGAAGGGCAGGTGGCATTTGCTCAAATGAGTTTAAACAGCTTGAGTTTTGTTTAACTACCAAATTTTCTCATCTGTCTCTTACAGAGAACGTATGAGAATACTTTCAAAGAGTTCTCAACCTTTTCTATAAATATCATCAACAGTACACAGTTACGTGCTAGGACTTTGCCATCTTTTTGTTAAAGCAAACATTTCAGCTAAACAAGTTTTGCAAATTAGCAGGCTGATGATGATCAGCAGGCTGATGATGTGGCACACATTCAAAAGGCAATCCATGAAACCCAAGCTTTTGAAGGATGAGCTTGCCAACATCAGTCAAACCTACACGTCCCACTGTTGTTAATCAGGAAGTAAGTTATGCTTCAAAACAGACAAATATTTTAAAGCATGTTTGGACAATGTCCTTTTCTTTCCTCACTTAGCAGGCTGGAAGTCTTGAATTAAATTAGAAGACTTGAAATTGCTTCTCTGGATCCTTTAACTCCTTTCCTTGGGACTTGGCATCCCAGCAGGCAGTGAGGATTGCCCCTTGAAGCACTTCCTACAAGCACTTGTTCTGATGAGCAAACTACATAAAAGCATGGATCCTAAAAGCTCACAGAAATCTCTGTTGAGGAGAATTTCCCTCTTTAAAAAGTTTATGCCTGCATCTGCCAGGTCTCTCTGGAGAGAGAGCCCAGGCAAACCATATAGATAAACTAAATGCAACAAGGGAGGGTGTTAGGATTGTGCTATTCCACAGTGTGCTGGTGTCTGCTAGTCATTTTATTTCAGCAATTCTGAAGCAGGCCCAAGACAACCTAGTAGCTAAATGATGCAAATATACCTGATGGTAAGCTGTGTTCTTAGAAAGATTTCCTTCAGCTGAAGTACACAAAGCTGTAAGGTTTCTTTCAGACCATGGGCCAAATCCTCAGAGCTTTACTTACACTGTGCAGGTTCTCCATTTCTGCTAATACTACATTGGAGTCCAGTACAGGTTTTCTTGGACAAAAGTTTGTGTAACAATAAAAAATACATACCATAAACAGAAATCCTCCATTATTACTTGCCTTTCAGAAAAAACATAAGGATGGAATTTTTAGAATCCAGAATGCACTCATAAAAAGTGCTTTCCAGGAGCAGTCTCCTGTCAAGACCAATCTTGATCTATGTATTTGGAACTTCAATTTGTTTTTCTTGTAAATCAAAATGCAATTGCTGTTCTTAAAGTCTTTTCATCATATTTCAGTGCAATTAGTAATCCTGCCCCTTTACTTTTAATAGGCATGAAAATCTAAAGAAAAAAAGCCCTCCACATCTGTCATAGCAGACTACTATGGAACTGACAGGAGGGAAAATGATTGTTTGCAGCATCCTTACACTGTGCTTTGCTTACACTGTGAAGAATACTCCATCAGACTTTGGAAAGTACTTTCAATTTCACTGAAAAATAGGAATGCCATAGCTAGTCCTTTAGCTGATGTATTGGAAATGGGTTTAAGTTTTATAAATCCTGCCAGGAATTTTAAGACCTCTGCCTCCACACATAAGCCATCAGGAGGAGCATTATGCAGGCACCTGCATATTTACAGTTTGTTTTGAAATATTTCCTTAAAGTAGGTTGGAATGAGGAAAACAACATGAAAATAAAATTAAAAAAAAACCAAAACAAAACAAAAACCAAACCCTCGGTAAAATATCACAAAAAAAAACCATTAGGGGAAATAATCTATGTATGCATAAATATATCAAGTTTAAGAATGGAGAAAAAAATAATGTCATGAAGTCTGGCATGCATAAACCAGACCAGCCTGAAGTAATTTGCCTGACATCGTGTCAGTTTAAACTCTTTTGTACAATACTATTACATTATTCATTAAATGGTAGCTTTAAATTAACAACTTGAAGCATCATGGGACCTTTGCATGCACATGGAATTATTGCATTAGTGACAGCAGAATAAAAGTCTCAAATTCTCAATGTTTATTTCAATCTACTTCCTTACCTTTTACTATTGTGAGTTACTGAATGATCACCAATGCAGAGGCTTTGCTTGCATTGCCTTCTGTGCTTCATTAGGAAATTCTCTATAGGCAAGATAGATTTTATTATCACTGACAAGGAATGCGATAGCACACAAATTGCTAAATAAATTCTAGAGTGTCACAGACACAGAAGATATTGTACACTTGAATTGCACCACTGAGAGAGCTGGGAGGGGTTGTCTAGCAGGCACCTACCCTATTATACCACGTACATTGTCTTCATGTTAAGGCTGGTCACCCCATGGCCTTCTGATGCAATCGTGGAAAAAAGCTGCCTTTTGTTCTGTTCTATCCATCACTTCTATTGCTGAAGCTTCTAGGAACACAATGACAGGGCCATTGATCCAATGATACAAACTGCTTTTAGGTGTTCTACATACTCTGCACAAGATTAGGACTAGAGAAAGGGACAAACATGAGAACAGTCAAAAAAGACTTGAGCATAGTGAATAATTATTGTTGTGGATCCTGTACTGGTTCAGGCTGGGACAGTCAATTTTCTACATAGCAACTTATATAGTGCCATATTTTGTTTCTCTGCTGAAAACTGTTGATAGCACAGGCATGTTTTTGTTACTGCTGAGCAGTGCATACACAGTGCCAAGGGCTCTTCTGCTTCTCATTCCACCCCACCAGCAAGTAGGCTGGAGGTGCACAAGGAGCTAGGAGGGGACACAGCTGGGACAGCTAACCCCAAGTGACCAAAAGGGCTATTACATACCATATGACATCACGTCCAGCATATAAACCTGGGGGGAGAAGAATAAATAGCTAGACATTCAGAGTTAGGGTGTTTGTCTTCCCAAGCAACCATTATGCCTGATGGAGCCCTGCTTTTGTGGAAGAGGCTGAATACCTGCCTGACAATGGGAAGTGGTGAATTAATTCCTTGTTTTACCTTGTGTCATGGTTTAACCTCTTCTGGCAACTAAACACCGTGCAGCCACTTTGCCCACTGCTCTGTCTACCCATGAGAACAAGATGCAGGAGGGGAAAAAAAAAGGTGAAACCCCATGGGTTGAGATAAGGATGGTTTAATAGAATAACACAAATAGAACATTAACAGTAATATTAATTAAATAATATATAAAGCAAGGGGTATAAACAACTAGGCTTTACTGGTACCTGAGATGACACACTCTCCCTGTTCCAGCCACATGCTGAAGCCCCTACACTGAGAACAGGCAGCCCCTCCTTAACCCTGCCCTCCCCTTATATAGCAGGCATGATGTCACTACAGTATCAAATATCCAATTGGCTCTTTGGTTGTTTTATCCTGGCTGTGGCCTCTCCCAGCTGCTTGGGCTGGCAGCTGCTTGTGAAAATTAACCCTACCTTCACCAAATCCAGGACACTTGGCTTGCAGTAGCAGCTTTTGCTTTACCTAATAAGCTGTCTTTATCTCAATACATGGGTTTCTCACTTTTACCCTTCCAATTCTCTCCCCCTACCCCACCGTGGGACAGTGAGTGAACAGCTGTGTGGGGCTCAGCTGTCTTACTGGGGTTAAACCACAACACCTACAAAAACTTCACAGATCCAGCAAAACAGACATGTACAACAAAGAATGGAGACATTTAATTTCAGCACTTTTTAAGTATAATAATTCACTTTTTCATTACAAGATTTTGATAATCAGTTTTAAGGTTAATATTTATGGAGTTGAGGGAAGATTAAATGGAATTATTTTTCAGCAAACAAAACACTTCAGTATCCCATTTTATTAAGGAAGGTAAAAAATGGATTCTGCACAGGCCCCAAAATAGTTTTTATACAGCTAACAAATAAAAAAAAATCAGTTATTGGCATAACATGCTCTTTTTTCCCCAGTCTTAAAATTTTATAGTCTTACAGAATATTGTTAAACAGCTGCAGAATATCATGACAGAAGCTTTCATTTTAGTGGAGTTGAAATCACATACTAGGAGCCACTTTCTCAAAGCATGACATCTTTAATGAATCCTTTGAACCCTAAGAGTGACACTGCATACTCTAAACTGCTACCTGTTGACATAATTTCTTGTATTTATACCTATAAAAATGCAGTTCTTCTTTTAGTGTAGTCTCTTTAGTTAGTCTTTTTTAGTTACATCTCCTGAAGTCCAGGGTTGAAATCCTACTTATTGCCCTGCTTCTACATTGCATGATCCTGAACTTCACCATCTCATGGTCACTAGGGCCAAAGCTGCCCCCAGCCTTCACATCCCCAAACAGACCTTCTTCGTTCGTTAATACAAGGTTCAGCAGCATACCTCTCCTGGTTGGCTGCTCTACCACCTGTGTCAGAAAGTAATCATCAATGCGCTGCAGGAACCTCCTGGACTATGTGTGCCTCACTTTGTGGCCTTTCCATCACAGCATGTGATCTTATGGCTACTTCTAAGCTGTCTGTAGAAGGCCTTATTGAACTTCTCTTTGATCAGATGGCCTGTAGTAAACACCCACAACAGTGTCACCCATATTAGCCTGCCCCTTAATTCTTAGCCATAAGTTTTCAACATGTTCTTCATCCCCGTCTAGGTAGAGCTTGATACATTCTAGTTGCTTTCTCACATAAAGAGCAACTCCACCACCTTGCCTTGTTGGTCTCTTTTTCCTAAAAGTACATAGCTGTCCATGACAGTATTCCATATATATTCCATACATATCTGAGAGCTTTCCATTGATTTGTCTGATTCCACTTTTACATTATATCATCATTCCTGTCTAAGTTACAGTGAAGTGCTATTACCCAAGTCAAACTGAAGAGTCTACAATCTTATGCTTTGCTCAATGGACACCCCAGCTGTGGCTTCCTGTAGGGAGTTAGCAAAGAAAGTTGAGTCTGCAAAATAAAAATTAAAGGGAAGAATTGGAAAATGACGATATTCTATAGTTCTGTTTCACAGCATTAAGTCCTGGCTTGGGAAACATGTAGCTCTTGTCTTCAACAACTTGTGGTCTATTTGCATTCAACTTTTTCTATACTTTGTAAGTGGTTTTGGTGTCAGAAAATAATTATGTCTACTGTCCAAGCAGGCAATATTCAATCACTCATAGAGACAAATATGTCCCCTGCAGTACTTAAGAGTGAGAAGCCTAAGAATTAAAAACCCAAAATAATTACAAATATGTAATCATAGAATCATAGAATGCCATGTTGGAAGGGACCTCAAAGATCATCTAGTCCAACTTTTTAAGGTAAAATATGTATGTATATAATTTAAATGAGATGGCCCAGCACCCTGTCAAGCTGAGTCTTAAAACTGTCAAGAGTGGGGGAATCCACCATTTCCCTTGGGACATGATTACAATGTCTAATTGTTCTCGTCGTGAAAAATTTTCTTCTGGAGTCCAATCAGACTAAATACTGATTATGTCAAATATGGTCATAAAAATGCACGATGCACTCGCACAGGCTCACCAGAGAAGTTGTGGAGTCTCCTCTGGAGACTTTCAAAACCTGCCTGGACGCGTTCCTGCATGACCTACTCTAGGTGATCCTGCTCTGGTGGGGAAGGTTGGACTAAAAAATTTTTTGAGGTCCCTTCCAACCCTAACATTCTGTGATTCTCTGATTTTACACTGCTGATGTTTCTGATGTCAGTAAGATATATTCCCTCAAGAGTAATTCTGTAAAAAGACAAGTTAGTCACATTAGTTGGACTTGATGATCTTGAAGGTCATTTCCAACCTTAATGATTCTATGATTCACAGGTTTGCTGTATTGTGTGTTGCACTTTTATATACATTTCTACTGTAGCATTTGAACCATTCATCTTCTTGTTCCCTTTAAATTGCTTAATCCAGGGCTTCCAAGACAGAACTGTATAAAAATCTAAAACACTGAAAAGTATGAAAATATTATTCACAACAATTTGCAATATGAAGAAAAGCTGTTGAGAGGCACTTTTGTAGGTATATGTGCATTCCAAATATTCCTCTTTTCATCCATAAAAAGTGGCAAATCCAAAAATTAATTCATAAAGTTAATTCTCTGCTGCTTAAATATTATGAGCTAAGAAAATGAGTGGCATTAAAATAGAAATTAAATTGAAGTTTTGTACCATTTCCAGAGCTAAAGTATAAAGTTGAGATTTCCTTATTATTCTAATTAACTTCTGTGTTAAGCTCCCTAACGTGACTGCTGTCTTGCTCCATTTGTATTGATGTTCTTTGAGAGGAAAATCTTTACCCACTATTAAAAAGACTGAAAACACCGATTCCAATTCTTCGGGCAGATGAATAAGCATCAGATCTTGATGTCTGCTTGGCTAGACCCAATTGCAGTTCAATTTTTCATACTCTGGATTATATTTACAACATGGTAATTTAAATATTGAATATATATCAAATATTCAAAATTGTTTTCTGTTATTATTTATAATTGACATTTCAGTTGCTTGGAAGCTTCCTTTGGGATTAGAGTCATATTATGCTTCATAGTATCAAAGCAGAGATAAAGGCATATCTTCAGATCCAGATTGTCTACATCTCATGCATAATATGTGCACTATAATCCATAGAAATTAGACACCAGCATGACAACTGAAACTATCTTATTTAGGAGTCTAAGGGTGTATTTACATTAGCATTTTAATCTGGATTGGAACTGCACTTCTGAGGTAAATTGCATGATCATGCCAGTTTAATGCTCTTCAGTTCTTAACACTGTCGCAGCCTCAAAACTCACAAATTAAACTCTCTTCAGATGTAACAAAATAAATATTTGCACTCCAGGACTGAAACAAATATGCTCCCTCCACTAACATGTATATAGGCCATGGCCAGAATAGAGCTAGTCCAAAATAAAAACTGTGCAACCTAATTTTCTAAGGATTAATCTTTGCCCTGTGAGCTCATCCAGCAGAATCCACTTTCCCTTTGCATGCTTTTTCAGCAGGATTCCAGGACACTCACTCCTGGTTATATGCCTATTTCAAGAGGTTTAAACAACTATTATTTACTACATCCCATTGAATAAGAGTCAACTTCTCCATACTGGGTGAAGCAAAGCCCTTCTGTTTTCCAACAAAGCATGCTCAGTGTCCGTTGGTATAATTTTCAACCACAGTCTGACAACTTTTCAGGATTTTATGGCATTCAGGTAGACTGTGAGATTGTTCTCACAATTTAAGACAAAGGAGAGCTGGTCCACAGTACAAAGGTCTGGAAAACAGCCAATACAGAAATAAGATGAAAAGTAGCATGTTTTGTTTGCAAGACTGCAGGGGCAATGGTTCACACTGTAGAAGTAGTAGCTGCTGTTTTGAAGAGGTATTTAAGTGGATATGTAAGGGAAAACAGGGAAAACAGATATGTCACAAGGCCATTATTGAATCATAGAATCATAGGAATGTTTAGGTTAGAAAAGACCCTTAAGATCATTGAATCCAACTGTTAATGTAACACTGCCAACTCTGCCACTAAACCATGTCCCTCATCACCACATCTACGCGTCTTTTAAATACCTCCAGGGATGGTGACTCAACCACTTCCCCGGACAGCTTATTCCACTGCTTGTCAACCCTCTCAGTGAAGAAATTTTTCCTAACATCCAATGAAAATGTCTCCTAGTACAACTTGAGGTCATTTCCTCTTGTCCTTTCTCTTGTTACATCAGAAAAGAGACTGACCCCCACCTCGTTACAGCCTCCTTTCAGGCAGTCATAGATATCAATAAGGTCTCCCCTCAGGTTCCTTTTCCCCAGGCTAAACAAACTCCAGTTCCCTCAGCCTCTCCTCAGAAGACTTGTACTCTAGACCCTTCACCAGCTTTAATGCCCTTCTTTGGACATGCTCCAGCACCTCAATGTCCTTCTTGTAGTGAGGGGCCCAAAACTGAACTCAGTATTCCAGGTGCAGCCTCGCCAGTGCTGAGTACAGGGGGATGATCACTGCCCTAGTCCTGCTGGACATACTATTGCTGTTACAAGTCAGGATGACATTGTGACATTGGCCTTCTTGGGCACCTGGGCACACTGCTGGCTCATATTCAGCCAGCTGTTGACCAATACCCCCAGGGTCCTTTTTGGCCCAGAAGCTTTCCAGACACTCTTCCCCAAGCCTGTGGCGCTGCATGGAGTTGTTGTGATTCAAGTGCAGGACCCGGCACTTGAATTTGTTAATTTCACAAAATTGTCCTCAGCCCATCAATCCAGCCTGTCCAGACCCCTCTACCCTGAAGCAGATCAACACTTCTACCCAACTTGGTGTTGTCTGCAAAATACTGAGGGTCCAGGTCACTGGTAAAGATATTAAACAGATCTTGACCCAATACTGAGCCCTGCAGAACACCACCTGTGACCGGCCACCAACTGGATTTAATTCCACTCGCCACCATTCTTTGGGCCCAGCCATCTAGACAGTTGTTAATGCAGTGAAGCATATGCACATCAAAGATATGAGCAGCCAATTTCTCTAGCAGAATGCTGTGGGAAACAGTGTCAAAGACTCTAGGGAAGTTCAGGTAGGCAACATCCACAGCCTTTCCCTTGAAGCAGTGAAAACTCAATAACCAAAGTTATTAAGCAGGTATTCTTTTATTACAGTACCGTGGCAGCACTGGGGATTCTCCTCCATAAGTGCACCAACAAATGAGCACAACACACCATCTAATATACACAAAACCCATACATATTCATCAAATTTCCTGGAAAGGGCAGTTTTACACTAATGAGTTCCCAGAATTCATTTACATAGTCCAAGCATGCATAGTAAAATTAGGGTTAGGTCTTTTCCCCCTCCGGTGGTTGTTCATAGTCTTCCTCACACTGTTCCTTGGTTGAACTCTGGGCTTCCTTTGACCATATATGGTCACGAGGTTAACATCCTTCGGCTCTGGAATGCCCCAAGAAGGTTAGTTTAAATTAGTTTTCAGGGGCTTATCTTAACACTGATGTCTTCCTTTGTGCTTATCTTGACGTCTTGAGTCCCTGTTATCAGGGGTGCTCTGGCTTAGCGAACCACCTCAAGGCCTGTTTTGTTCCTGCCAGGCAAGAAGTCACAGGCTTCAAAACTTCTCATTATCAGCTCTACCCAACAAATGCCTAAACTATGAAAGTGAGGCTAAGAAAGGAATACAAGTAAGGTTAGTAACACTGAAAATTTCTGTGTATCAACCAGGGAATGACCAGGGATATCAATCCTTTCACACTCATCCACTAAGTGAGTCACCTTGTCACAGGAGAAGGTCAGGTCAGTCAAACAAGACTAACCATAAAGTCATGCTGACTGGGCCTGATCACCCGGTTGTCCTGTATGTGCCATGTGATGGCACTCAAGGTGATCTGCTCCATAATCTTCCCTGGCACCAAGGTCAGACTGACAGGCCTGTACTTCCCTGGATACTCCTTGTGGTCCTTCTTGTAGATGATGTCACATTTGGTAACTTCCAGTCAACTGGGACCTCTCCAGTTAGCCTGGATTGCTGGCAAATGACGGAAACTGGCTTGGTGAGCACATCAGCCAGCTCCCTCAGTACCCTTTTCTAGATCCCATCTGGCCCCATAAAGCTGTGTGTGTACTCAAAATGAGAAGATCAAGTTCCTACACATATGAACAACTTATTCAATTACCTATAATTACCTTTCAATTGATCTTTCCAACACCAGGAATACAGATCATCTGCTTCTGTGTTGTTCTGATAACAACAAGTTCTGTTGTTCTGTATTTTCCTGTTTTCTATGTTAATATTTTGTTGTTTAGTTTTGTAAAAAACAACATGAAGCCAATTGTTGTCATTGTAAAGAGCATTAAACATTCAGCTTCATTATTGTGCTTTGTGATGATACATTTCCAAATGACATATAATAGCTCCATGGAAATAATGCCTTATCAGATGCAGCAAATGCTACAGGGACTAGAACTGATGAGTACAAAGATACTGAGAGAGAAAAGAAATCAAGCCTCACTGGGAAACAGAGAAAGATGAAACAAGAGCTGAAACAGTAAGTCCTAAAATAAAGCCAAAAGGGCATACAGAATTGTCCAGAGGGACTAGAGAGAACACAGGAGTGTGAAATGAAAGACATTGACTTAGCAGGCTTTGGAAGAAAGTATCAAAAAAAGCATCTGCTATGCAGACATGCATACAGTGTACAGTCTTATACAGCTGAAACACCAAAGAATTGGAACAGATCAGCTAGACAAAGATAAATACGTGACAGTGAAAAGAGACTCTATACACGCATACACAGACACACATACAAAAGAGCAAAAAGCTATTGTTTCATTTAAAGCCAGGAAGTTCTTATAACACGCTGTTATTTGTGAAGTCCTGATGTGCGTCCTTTGAAAGTGTGATCCCCAGAGGTTACCACCCTCTTATAGATCAGCTGGCTTTTTTATTCTAATATTTGAACCTGTCATTTTGCACAGAATGTTTAGGTTTAGATTTAATTAAGAACTATCATGAGTGCTTCAGCTATTCATGGGTAAAATAATTGAATCTTTAACCTTAGTTCTATATCACAGAATTAATCAGCTGTTCAGATGTCAAAGGTCATTGTATGCAGCAATGTTTTTTTGTAAGATTTTTTTAACACAGCACTTACACAAGCATTACCCATTCTTCAACACAGAACACTACATATATGGTAGGAAAAAAAATAGCAAGGATAGGAGAGGTGGAAATCAGAACAAAAGTCTCTGTCACACTTTTCACAGAGTACCCACTGTAATTATGCTTAAAGTAGAAATTAAGAATTACCAATCAACCATAACGTACCCAAATCTTCATGTAAAACTCAAGCCCAGAACAAGAAAGTTTGAGGAAACATTTAACAACATACTGGTTTATATGGTGTATTGTACCGCACAGAATTCTAAGTACATTAACCTCTATTTGTCTTTTTCTCTGGTAGGGGCAAAATGGAGACATGAGCAGAGATTAAATTATTTTACCCTAGTGATTCTATGTGCAACTGTAGCATATTGCTATAGCTCCTGCTGGAGTCTGGAAAGAAATATAACAAAGAGAAACTTCAGCCCCATCACATTTAAGCTCAGCTCCCCATGTTGTGTAAGCACAGAACTCCAATCTGTTCTTGCTCAGAAAATCTTTAATAACTGGCAGGTGAGATGATATCGCATCCAAATTTGGTGTGGTTTTTTTCTATTTTCTTTTCAGACACCTGGTAAAGATGAGTAAACCCATCAGCCTTGGCATGGGTTCATCTGTTAATAGTAATCCCAGCATGTGGTCTCTGCCCTAAACACAGAAATTGTTAGAGAAGTATAGCAGGACTTTTATCCTTTCCCTGTCTCTCATGTAATTTGGATTAAAAAAAAAATTAAAAAAAATAAAAAAATAAAAAAAAATATAAAAAAAAAAAAAATAAAGAAAGCATCTCCTTGTTTACTTTTAACATCAAACAGAGGTCTGATTTTTGGTCATATCACCAGAGCAAACCTAAGGGCAGCAAGCATAACACTACACTCCAAGTGAGATACGTGGCAACGCTGTTTCTGAGAAAATCCTTAAAAAAAGTATCTTAATGAGGACTCATTGTAACAGAGTCTCTAAAGAATGGATACTGCTTCCTAGGTGAGCGTTACAGGCAGTGTGGAGTTCACAGAATAGCACCAAAACAGCTGGTTAAAATTAACTATTGTCCTGTTTCTTTTAGAGTTCTGTTTCTTACTGTATTGTTCTGTGTTCTCCAATGGAAAACATTGTATGCTCAATGTCCTAGAACAATAAAAACAATTACCAGGCATAATTAATGATGCAATGATTTTTTTTTTTTTTTTTTTTCTCTAGAAAGAGATAAGGAGGGCATGTACATGTGTTGTGGGGGGACATAAACAGAATACATAAATGGAGGTGACAATCATAGACTCATAGAATCATTAGGATTGAAAAGGACCTCTAGGATCATCAAGTCCAACCTTCATCCTAACATCCATCTGTCCATTAGGCCATAGCCTCAAGTGTGACGTCCACTTATTTTTTAACACCCCCAGGGATGACGATTCCACTACCTCCTTGGGCAGCCTGTTCCAGTGCGTAACCACTCTCTCAGTGAAGAATTTCTTCCTAATATCTAATCTAAACCTCCCCTGATGCAACTTGGAGCCATTTCCTCTCGTTTTATCATTAGTAATTTGGGAGAAGAGACCAACACCAGCCTTGCTACAACCTCCTTTTAGGT